>REGL01000436.1:126143-153026 GCA_004194395.1 Aurelia aurita complex sp. Pacific | reverse complement strand
CGTCACACGCAGTTGATACTGCACAACGCGTCTCACAATGCCACGCCAGTTCTTTCTATCTTGTGTCAGTTCAGACAATCTATTCAATGTTTGTGCTTCTTTTGAAAGATCCAGTTTAATTCCGATGCTGGCCAAATCTTGCCTTACTGTCTGCATCCAGGTCGTCTTTGGTCTTCCTTGTGGCCGTTTCACTTTCCTGAGATATTCTTTAAGGGCTTTCCTTGCTGGTGTTTCTGGATGCAAGCGCATGAGATGTCCTAGCCATGTTAGTCTCCTTTCTCTTATTATTTCACTCCATGGTTCACATTTCGTTCTAGCTTAGAGCTCGTTGTTGGTAATATTTCTTTGCCAGTTAATTTCAAGAATCTTTCTTAGATGTCTACGTTGGAAGGTGTCGATGGTGTTTTCTAGCTTCTGCAATACGTATAAAGAAAAAGTGCGTTGCCATAAAAGACTGTACCCTTTATGGCCAAAAATTTCAAGATCTGAAATAAAAAATAAATTTTACCTGTTCTTATCAGCAGCTGTATCATAAGGTCGATTTACATGAACCTCGTTGACTTGTACTCCTTCATGAGTTGCGAGTTCAAGCTGAATACCTTGTCCAACTGTACTCAATAAACCACCTAAACAATGACCATATGATTCTGCAATCTACATTGAAAAAGAATAAGTAATCAATAACCAACGTAGAATTCAGTGGTGGAAAAAATATTTGCCTCCTAGCGAAGGAAAGTCAAACCAGAACTCTTCCTTACATTGTTTTATCAATTTTCTGTAGTCCCGGATTTCAGTTGATTTGCAATACTGTGACAGTGTAGTTGATAAGCCACTAGGGACTGCAAGCACTCTTAAAAGCTTCCTTGGATCACAACACTGTAAATGAAAACATCCAAACATTGATTTTCTTTTATTCTTTCCTGTTCTCTTCATATTTTCAACCTTTGTTTTCTTTGTCGTCGGATCTTCTTTCCATCCTTTGTTCTTTCTCCTCTCCTTTTCTTACTTTTTTCCCTTTCATTTCTGCTTCCCTCCCTTCATCGTTCATCCTTTTCCTTCCTTTTATTCCGCTTTCTCTCATTCCTCCCCTTTTCTTCCTTCCAGACAAACGAGCTTCCTGCAAAGCTGCTTCGCAGCTTCACGCACTTTTTCCACCTCTGGTAGAATTTAAATAACAATCAAAGCTTGGCTCACATCTGAGTAAATGAACGTAAGAAATGTATTCTATAGCAAAGTGGCAGGTCCATATCAGCTATGGTTGATACTTACTAAAATTATACTAGGAACATGCAAAGGTAATTGACCTTGTCTATCAATAGAACTACGCAATTACTCAGCATTGTTCATGGAATGTGACAAATTTTGACATGAATGGGACATATCTAAACTTTTTGTTCCTTGAAAATGCATTTATACTCTATGTTAGCAAAAATTTTATGACGATGATCATTAGTTGAATGATTTAGATCAATTTTATTCTCCATCAGAACTACTCACTTGAAATTTGATCTTCGGTGGGAAAAGACTTGAAGAATTGATAAGCAAGAAGATCTATTAATGAGGGGAGAGGTAGTCATGATTGCGAAATGAAAGTATCATTTTTAGCAGCTTTAGATAAATTTTAAGTTGAAGAAACTTTTGCAATCACTTTCAATCAAATCAACTAGGGAGGTACTTAAGGCTCTGGACGTGGGAAACATTTTGCAAATTTTACAAACAGTAGGTTGACATCTAAGGTATGCTGGTAATAACAAGAAGATTCTTTTCAAAAATGAGAATAAAACAGTTAATTGTAAACATACCTGATCTTCATTTTCAATGAAATAATACATTCCATTGCCAGCATCACTAATTGCTTTCAACATATCTGGATCATGATCAGCTCCAAAACCAAAACAATAAACTGTTGCAGCTGCTGCTCCGTCGGTTTTCTTTTCTGGTTGTTTGCTGCTTGCATCATCTGAATGCTAAAGATGAGAAAGGTTGTTGTAGTAAGTGCTGTAAGGGGTTTGCCATGACCTGATCAAATTTAGGTAGACTTGGTAGATACTAACTTGGTAGATACTAACTTGGTAGATACTAACTTGGTAGATACTAACTTGGTAGATACTAACTTGGTAGATACTAACTTGGTAGATACTAACTTGGTAGATACTAACTTGGTAGATACTAACTTGGTAGATACTAACTTGGTAGATACTAACTTGGTAAGATACTAACTTGGTANACTTGGTAGATACTAACTTGGTAGATACTAACTTGGTAGATACTAACTTGGTAGATACTAACTTGGTAGATACTAACTTGGTAGATACTAACTTGGTAGATACTAACTTGGTAGATACTAACTTGGTAGATACTAACTTGGTAGATACTAACTTGGTAGATAACTAACTTGGTAGATACTAACTTGGTAGATACTAACTTGGTAGATACTAACTTGGTAGATACTAACTTGGTAGATACTAACTTGGTAGATACTAACTTGGTAGATACTAACTTGGTAGATAACTATCTACCAGGTTTCTTAAAAAAAGTACTCCTGTTTGAAAAATCACCAAAATTTGATTATCAAACCTATTGTAAAGCTTTCTTTTTGATACCTTTAGTCAATGATCCAAATATATTCAAAGATGATAAAGTGTTTATTATCTATCTTTAGCTTTTTAAACTTGTAAATTTTATTTATTTCTTTGTGGCAAATACATACACATATAGATACATGTTACAATTATGCTTTGAAAGCCATGACACTCTCAATGCTTTTAATCTATTCCTGTCTTTTAATTTTTGTTTTTCCTTTCTGTTTTCGTTAAAAGTAACAAGATTTACTCAATGAATAAAAGCAATTCAGAAGATTCACTCCCCAGTAGAAGAACATCAATGCAGTTAATCAGGAAATAAACTAATTCTAGGGGCTCACACCCAACTGGAGATAAGAAGAGTCAAATGCTATACCTCAACAGGTTCAGCCTTTTTAGTGGGAGTTTTCTTTCCAGTGATTTTTTGAAGCCATGACTGATGTCTTGGTTGTTGGGGATCTTGTGGGACAGGAGCTCCTCCGATGGTGCCATCAAATTTCTTTGGGTCTTTCATTGCCGCAACTATCCCATTGGAGCTAGTTATTCCTAGATAAAGATTGAAAAATTTGAAAATGGGACAAGGAACATTTTTTTATATCTGTCAGGTGAACAAAGAAAACTGACCACTTTTGGCAGGTCATGAAAAATGGTACACTGGAGAGATTTCTGCCTTAATCTCTAACTAAATCTAGAATTATATTCTAGGACTGCTTGTAAACTTTTTGGCCTTTTTCTAGCTACAAGCAAAATTTCTTAAATTTTTTGACTCAAACACTGAAAACAATAAAAAAACGTTGCTCAAATTTTCTTAAGACTCAACATGACTGGTCAAAGAGAAAATCTTTTTGTGGTGATTTGGAGATTTAGAAATTTGTTAGTGATAATCTGCTGGTACAAATTTTGGTGTGTCCAGTATAAAAGTAGCAATTTGAAAAGAAGTGACTTGGTTGTTCATATTGTTAATATAATAATTTTCACACATTACATGGCTTCATAGAAAGATAATGATAATACCATTCATATTGACAGTACACTGCAGAGCAATTATATTGATTTGATATCTAGCAACTACAAAGAAGAGTCATAAAGACATCTGATATAAGAACTAAGGATTGCTTGAGCAAAACAGCCACAATATGCTAAAAATGATAAATTGATGGCTTATGAACTGATGACATCACTCCCTGAAAAATTTGGTAACTACAGAATTAATAACTACATACTAGTCATAGGCTAATTTGGTTGTTAAACTTTTACTGAAGGTAACATTTTTCCTTCTAGAGCTTGAAATGTGTAATGTTGGGTTTATGGGTTTATTATGAAGAATCCACTATTGAAAGCTATTTTCAAATCCTGTACAGCGAATCATTTTTTCAAATACTATGGCCAAAATAAAAGCACAAAATTCTTTGTCATGAAATAGAATCAAAGTTTATACCATGATTTGCAAGTCCATCTGTGAAGAGAAGAACTGAGGCAACCTCATTTTTGGCACCTCCTCTGTCAATGATCTGGCAAAGTCCTTTCAACAATCCACCAGACAAATTTGTGCTTGAACCATCTCTTATTTGATGAATGATCGTAGAACCACTAGCTTTGTTTGTCTTGTCCATGTTCATCAATCCAAAATCAACCTTGACATGTGTGTCATATGTGACAACTGACAATCTGTCATCATCTCTTACTTCAAAGAACAAATAACAATTTGAGTGAACAAATGGATGAAATATTAATGAATAATTCAATTAATGAAGCAATCAATCAATCAATCAATCAATGAAGTGCTAAACCATGAGCACCACCATGAGCACCAGGCGAAAAATAGTGGAAAAAAGTGTCATGCATCATTCATAGTAGTATTATCTTGTATTTTATCATCAATCATACCAACCCTGCACTTGTCCTTTAAGAACCTAAAGCATATAATAACTGCACCAATTGTTTAAAGAAACTCACATTGACCAATAACAAATTCTAATGTCTTCTTTACAAGTTCCAGTTTTGGACCAGACATTGATCCTGATTTGTCAATGACAGCAACAATGTCAATGGGAGCTCTCTTGCTCTCATCTTCATGGCAAGGTGCTTTCAGTGTCACCAGTGTCCAGATGTCTGCGGCTTTATCATACGGATATTGTTTGTATTCTGCTTCACAGCTGATTGACAGCTCTGGTTTCAATGGAGCATCAACATCACTAGTGATCATGATTTCTGGTTTTACTGCAAAATGATTAATTGTTATATTCAAACACATATTTTCATAGTTAAATTTTAACCACTGCTAGAAGTAACCCATAAAATCTCATCAGATTCAAACAAACGTTTAAAAAACGTTGTTTCTTGTTACCTGTCATAAAGATGTGTCATAGATTAGACTGGGTTGAGTTACACAGTACTTATTTTCCTCAATCAATTTGGTTGGGCTGATGATGGCCTGATGATTGGCATTTCCTTTCAAAGGGGGTTCCCCTGCTGTCAGCATGCATTTCATGTACACTTTGCACCATAGATTACCCCAAAGAAGAAGTGATTTATGCCAGGAAAGTAATTGTTGTATTCAATTTCATCAAATTTAAAAGTATTTCTGTTGCTAACCCAATTGTCAAACCAGTACACTGACACAGGCTCTTTTCCAGGGATATCAGTTTTATGGATTTCCAGGGTTTTTCAATTTAAAATTCAAGGACTTTCCCACCTTCATGACCAATATCCACGCACAGGCCAGGAGACGTTTCAGTTGACATTTTGAAAACCTCCTTGCCTTTCAAATTTCGATCTCCACTTTGCAGATCATAAACTGGATCTTTTGTTGCATACCATTTCTAAAATCGTCATTGTTCTGGTCTTCTCTGAACCAACCATGTCCATGATAGAATTAGTACAGTTTATAGTAATTAGCCATTTTAGGCCTATCTGATGATTGATCATTATTTGCGCTTACCCTTTTGGTTAGGCCTTTCATTTATGTAAACTTAGTGACTTTGGAGGCCCATTTCAAAAGAAATCATCAGCACCTACTCTGTCTGGCCTAACTTTCCTTTCAACCAGATTGGTTCAATCAACATAACTCACCTTCAGCATCTATACTTGTTGGAGCGGTCGCCATCTTCTTCCCTTCTCTGGAAACTCTTTTATCACTATTGAAGCGTGGAAACATGGGTATTTATTTCATGGCAACTGGAACCTCCCAAATAGGAATGACGTAATTTTGAACATTACGTCATTTTCTCCACGAAAGCAGCAGCAACAACACCTTGACAGCAGCACCTACGCAACAACAACACCAAGATCGATATTGGACATACACACAGCGGAGAACTGACGTAAGGACGCAATCATGAAGGGAATTGAAATTTCAAATTTGGATTTTGAGTTATTGTTAGTTTGCTGTTGTTTTCGAACACTTTTTTTCATACGTTGACTCAGTTAACTCACTCAAGTTGCCTGCAATGCTAACCTTTTTGCTTGTTCCAGGCCCTTATGAACGTGTATGATAGGTGTTTCCACCTTTTTAAGAGAAAAACACTAACAAAGACTGAGATACAATGTTTTTTTAAATCACCAGAATTATTCGATTCTGCCACCATTTCAATTTTGCACTTAAACTCCAAGGGCCAGCGTCCCCCATGACAACACAGCTCCAAAAAAGCAAAAAAAATGTCAAAAAGTTGGAGGTCCTAAAAAGGGGCTAGGTTGTGACACCCACGAGGTATAGCTTAGTAGGGTCTACTGGTGTAAAATGGGTAGGCTGGGGGTAAAATGTATGGGTGTATTGATTGCTGGAAAATCAAAACTGATAAAATCAATGTTCATTATGTGAATTTAAAGCTATAAATTGGCTCCCCACAAAGAACAGAGTTGATCAGCATGCATGTGTAAACATAATGACATTCTTCAAAGGAATGGCTCCAGCCCATACTGACGAAATATTCCACCCAATCGACCAAAGCTGAGTGACACGAAGGTCGTCTAAGTTTAAATTAAACCTTCAATTTCGCAAAAGTAACACTGGTCAAAAATGCCTGTTGTACTTCGGGCCAAAACATGGAATAGCCAGCCTTTCTTCTGATTTAAAATCTACAAACAATATCAACTCGTTCAAACACAAGATCAAAGACAATCTTTTCCAAAATATATAGAGAGAAGAAAACGACATATACATGTTCTACTAAAACCATGCGTCCTCCCTCACATTCAGGATTTCGGCCTTACTAAATTATGCTTTATCCAAAAGCACACTAACATCTATTGATTATCATTTTTTGCAACCACCTCTGGGGACCATTATGGAAATAAGGTCAACTTGACCTTTTAAGGCTATCACTGCCACTATGATTAGGGGTATTTTTAGCTTGTATTTGTTAACGCTGCATTATGTAAATTGTATCGTATCTGTCATATTATATTTTAATGATTGTAAATTTTTAATTTTGTGACAAATTGTAACATACATACATAACTAGCTAGGGAAAACCATGCGCAAAGATTTAGGCAAAAATCTATCCAAACTTTTCACGCCATTTATTTTACCCCAAACTTACCCATATTGACCATATTACTCCCAGTAGACCCTATTCTTTTATCATTCACAGTAATGAGACGATGAGACTTATCAAATGAAATCACGCGAAAATGCATGATTGTTACCAATAAATTCTCTTTTTAATAGTTACCTTTGAAGACAATTCGCTAGATGTCGTGACATGTTTTCTGTGCAATCAGAACCGTTATAACCGCAATTTAGACGGGGGGCCACACCACGAAACTTGCTGGATTTTAATTACAAAGTTACAATTACAGTTACTATTACTATTGCTATTACTATTACAAAGTTATAGTCTCGTATGTTGCTTGACTGTTCATTTACTGTGTTAAAATGAAAGATCTACACTTTTAAGGATCACCGTTCAGTCTTGGTTTTGGTTACCTCTGCATTCGAAAATACCAAATTTATGTATTGTTTGTCTCACATTCTTTCACTGAATTGTTAAAATTTATAGGTATTGTCAAAATTATCGCCAGGGGTATCAATAAACCATTAATTACTGGGA
This sequence comes from Aurelia aurita complex sp. Pacific, assembly GCA_004194395.1. Classification (NCBI taxonomy): domain Eukaryota; kingdom Metazoa; phylum Cnidaria; class Scyphozoa; order Semaeostomeae; family Ulmaridae; genus Aurelia; species Aurelia aurita complex sp. Pacific. The sequence goes on along the minus strand of REGL01000436.1, from coordinate 145,393 downwards.
CTCATCGTAATCTGTCTAGAGAAACATCACTTTTAGTGGCGATTTTCTGACCAAAATTCTAAATCAATTTTCCTAAATCAACCTGGATTACTTCATTCTTGAGAACTGCAACGTAAAATTTGCTATTTTCTGATGCTATTACCCTGCTAGTTTTAAAGTATTAGAGTATCTTGATTGTCATAAAATTGAATTTCACATGATCTTTTTGCAGTTCAGCGAGGACTGCATCTGAACTGAAAGTGAACATTATAATAAAGAGATGAAACATGGGCCACCATGAGCAGAAATTGACTATTAGTGTCATTTTGGATGGTAAAACATTTCTATTTGAAAACACTTTGAATTTCATGACAAAAAATTGGAGGAAAGTTTCTTAAATTCGAATTCGGAATTGGTATCTTATCGCTTGAAGAAGAGTTTCTTATTTTTCAGGAAGAGACTACTACGGTTTCTTATAGGGGTGTCTTTATTCTTGTAAAAACATGAATGCAGGATGAGTGCATTTTGATACTACTGGGTTTCGCAATAAAATACTCCTGTTTGAAAAATCAACAACATTTTATTACAAGGCCGATCTTAAAATTCCTCTTCCTGGCAACCAGATAAAGGACACAATTATTTTACTAGACATAGCTGATCTTCTAATTGATGTTCAAGCAAAAAGAAGTAAAACTCAGCAATTTGAACTCTTTTTGCCGCTGCCTGGTTTTTAATGCCCTGAGTACCAGACTCTCTAACACAAAAACAGTTCTTATTTTGTCTGTTTTTATGTTAGAGAGTCTGGTACCCAGGGTAAGTTTTGAATCAAACTGCAAAAAAGAACTGATGATTCAGATAAATTTTTTTGTGCACATTGAGCTTTTAATTTGGTCATAAATAACTGAAAGAAACATGAAAGAAACAGAAAATCATCTTTAAATGCGTTTGGGTCATTGATAAAACAAATCAAACATGAAATTTATAATAAATTTGATAATCGATTTTGATGATATTTAATGGGACACCCGGTATTTTGTTGGTAATGGCATTTATTTGATAAAGCGCCTGTTCTTTTTGAAGTGTTTTTGCTCTTGGTTGCTTTGTTCTTTATTTATGTAAAAGTTGTTGCATTTCGTTGTAATCTCTTACAATGGTTTTCAGAGGACTAATTACATTTACATAGCATTTTCTAAAATGGTTTCTGTAATCTCGTTCGTTCTATTCTATTGAATCACTTGAAATAGCTTGCAGAAAGTAGAATTTAAACTTACATTGGAGTCCAATTTGTATTTATCAGAAAACGAATGATTCAAGTCATCTTTGAATATTATATTTTGTGCCAAATCTGAATAAATGGTTCTTGACACAGTTTTGTATCCGAGGTTCAGTGTGCTGTGCATGCTATCCTGTCGAATAGTCGAATAAAAGACAAGATTATCACCTACAAATACACTAAATGATCTATAGCTAAAATATGCCATTTAAGATTGAATTCTCTGAATGAGAACGATTGTTTCTCAGGGGGGTGGGGGTGGGGGCTCTCAGGTCAGACCAGAAATGTATGGCACCTTGGCATGGAAATGAACTCTACAAGATTTTCAAAGGGGTCTCTGTACGGTATTCACATTTCTTCAATTTTCATTGGTCAAACTCTGGGATACACCAGTATGCAACCATAAAAGGCCGCCTACAAATAATACACACTGTTTGCAATGTTCACACAAAACGTAAAAAACAAGCCATTGTTTTACCAACTGCCATTTCAACAAAGTGAATATTTAAGTTTGTTACTGCAGATGTAACTGCTAGCTGATGCAAAGCTGTTTTATCTGTAGTATTGTGGTCATGGTAAATATCGAAAGCCCCAAAAAGCAAACAACCTACAATTGAATAAGCTTCTTTTTTGGTGAAAAAAAGAGGCAACAAGAATTGTTCCTTGTCCTTCGGAATTTTGTCGCTCTAAACGTCTATGACTTCTTCAAACCAAAGATGGACTATGTTTGCCTTTGTCTGCTCTAGCGGGTGCTCCTCCATCATCAACCGTCTTCCCACGCGTCTTTCCGCCCTTGCCTCACTGCTTTGAGCATGGGTTGTATACCTATGAGAATAATATGCATTATAAATTTATCAAATTCAAAGTCCTATATTTGCCACGGACACGACAGATTTTGTTATGAGAAAAATATGCATCATAAATTTATCGAATTCAAAGTCCTATGCTTTACCACGGATACGACAGATTTTGACAATTGTTATCTGCACAGTAAAAATGTTAGCTACACAGGTATATTATCTGTTTGTAGGAAAGAAATTTGGGAATTTGCTGGCTTGGGCCCTCTCATCCTTCTTCATCTATGATCAATCATCAAACCAGAAAAGCATACAACTCGTAACATGTGTACCAAAGCCCATTACGACAAATTCTGGAGTCTGGTACACAGGCTACCAATCCAGAAAAACAGATTGAAGTCATACGTCATTGACCAAGATGTTGCAATTCAGTCAAGCAAGGCTGAACAAAAAGACAGCTTTAGTTTGACAATAATCTTTTAGAGTTTCATGAGAATAGACAAAAGAAATTTTGTGTGACGAGACAATACCAGATGAAATTCCAGGTTATCCCAAGGCTTATCCATTTTGCATTAAAATATTGTATGTAATAAACTCCATCTTTCTAAAGTTCAAACAGGGTTGATCAAGCTTTGATTGATATGGTTGTTGATCTGATTTGTCAAGGAAAGTGGAAACAAATTAGATGGATAGGATGAAGAGAAAAGAAAAGAAAACAAATCAGTAAAAGATGAAAATACGCAACAACCAGACAGACAGCAGTAGATGCGTTGATGAAGTTTCAGAATAATAGCATAACGTAAGAGTTTATCAATCTAGTTGGTACAAAGCGCTTGATTTTCTATGAAGGCGACTTTAGCAGCAACACTCATCTCTCCGACTGTAGCTAAAAACAGCATCAGCGATCATTTGGGGTTATGAAGAAATCAATATTCAGATTTTGCTATGCTTGCTAGCTCAGGACGGACTTTGTAAATGTTATCAACCAAAAGGATCTTACGTTTGAGTCTTGCAATAAAAAGTTTACAATGGACAGAAATTAGGCATAATAAAAATACACAATCGCAACCACGAGGAAATTCCAATCATTTGGTCTTTTTTCAATTTTAGTCATTATCATTCTGGATTCTGTATATCGACAAATGCTGCGTTGTTAGACAGCTAGGGTGCGTTGTTGTGCTGTTACTTCTCGTCAGCTTCTTCATTTCATCAAGCGAAACTAAGCCAAATGCTCTTCGATCGACTTTCAGGAGATAGCCTCGTTCTGCCCGGCCCTTCAATACAATTCATAATCACCTGTGAATAAAACCCTTGAACTTTATTGACACCGAACTCCAAATATGGTGGTAATCTCTATGGTAACCCGACATTTGTTCTCCTTATCATGTCAAAGTTCAGACGTTTCAGACAGTGTCACGCTTGCCTAATTGCTGTCGGCCCTGCGCTGCGAGATAGCTCCGTACAGAACAGGTTTTATCCATGTTGACTGTATATTGAAGTCTTCTGCCGCCCGCCCTTGAGGTCATGGAAACGAACCCGGCTAAAATGGAGAGTCAAGCTCAAGTCAGCCAGGAACCTTCTATACAGGTCAGTGGCTACATACATAAATCTACTCAGCAAAGGAGAATGAGAGCAATAATTGCTGTCTGTACTCTGCTGTCCTGTTCACTTGCATGGGAGCATGCTCAAAGTCGAACTTTTAGTAATTATACGCAATAATATCAGGATTTGTTTTACTGTTTTAGGAAATGACAAACGACGTGCCAGTATGGAGAGAGAATGGCATCAATGAAGATGAAATTAAAACTGAAAATCAGCAGATACATTGTGCAGTTTGTGGAGACAAATCGTCAGGAAAACACTATGGAGTTTTCACGTGCGAAGGATGCAAAAGTTTCTTCAAAAGAAGTGTTCGGCGTAATCTAACATATACATGCAGAGCTTCAAGGAATTGCCCGATTGATCAACATCACAGAAATCAATGCCAGTTCTGCAGGCTAAAAAAATGCCTCAAAGTTGGAATGCGAAAAGATGGTAAGTAAGTCCCTAACGTATTCCTGATTCCCTCGAGATGCGTCGTTTAGGCCATAGTTTCGTTTTGTGTACATGCTTTGCTTGAATGAATCGAAGCGGGCCTAAATAACATGCAAGACGGTATTCTAAAAGCATGCACCGGGAAAGCATGCAATATTGTTTATACGTAAGTGTCAGTTGTCAATATTGCAGACTTCGCTGGCTTGGAATCGAAGTTCAGACAAAGGTTACAGGCAGAATTTGATTGTCTGGAATTATGTCTGGTTTTGCATTTCCAGCCAGCAGCCTCGCATGAGGAGTTACGTATTATGGACGGATCGTGGAATTTAGCCCATCAAATGGGTTTGTTCCATGACAATGCTAATAAATGTACTTGTTTTAATATTTTATACATTGAACAGAAATTTCATGTGTTAATTATTGTCAATAATTTCGTATCGGAAGTTGTGCGAAGGACGAAACTGTACGGATTTTATTACTCAGTCAGGTGTCATATTACAAATTTTTTGGACTATGGTGTTCTTTTTGAAAGCCTGAAGCTATGTCCTTGTCTTAATTCATAAAAACACAGTTATTGTTTTATAAACTAAATCGTGGAAAATATTGAATCAATCCTTTAGTATATAATCATACATGTTAAATAACCTAACGATCTTTTCTCTCCTTGACAGCAGTTCAAAGAGGACGGCTTTCATCTTCCCCAGCACAAGGAATGGTGCCTGTCAGTCTGGTGAACGGAGGCGTCATGAATGGCTACCCTTCATTGTCAGGTTTTGTTACTCTGCTAATGAGGGCTGAGCCATACCCCACAGCCCGCAGTATCCCTAATTCAGTGAGCCTACCCAGTTATGTGATGGGTATTGATAATGTATGCGAGTTGGCTGCTCGTTTGCTGTTCTCTGCAGTGGAATGGGCAAGAAGTATTCCTTTCTTCCCTGATTTAGGGGTGTCAGATCAAGTGGCATTGCTCAGGTTAAGCTGGAAAGAGTTGTTTATTTTGAATGCTGCACAATGTCCCATGCCAATTCAAGTTGCCCATTTGTTGGCTGCAGGTGGAGTTCACAGTGCCCCCATCAACGATCGTATCATTTCTTTCATGGATCATATACGCATCTTGCAAGATCAAATGGATAAATTAAAGAACATGCATGTTGACCCTGCAGAATATGCTTGCCTCAAAGCTGTTGTTCTCTTCACTCCAGGTAAGTAATTTCTTCAAAACTGCTCAGAATTTGTTTCAGGGAATGCGTAAATTTTCAAACATTATTTTTTGAGGTTGCCTGCTTTTTCAAATCTGCCTGCAAGAAAGCTATTGTTCTTTACAGCTCTAGTTCACCAAAATAAAACACCCTCATTTTTATTTGAAATAACTTAAAGAAATGGTAGGCTCAATTTTTTGAAATTTAAGAAACTACCCTACCTGAATTAATACAAAAGCTAACAAACTTCAGAAACTTTAATTGTCATTTGCAGCTTTAATTTCCCCAGGTCATTCAAAATTGTTTTGACACTGTACAGTAATAGCAAATGTTTTGACATTGTTTTGAGTGCGATAATTATTTTAGTTTTTGTTTGGTGATCTCAGGAAATAATTTGGTAGCCCTTTTAACAAAAATGAATTAAAATCACTTCTGGCACTAAAAGTATGAAAATAAAAAAAAATTATATTAGAAATTTCTTGCAGCAAAGTGTCTGAAACTACCTACCAGCCCTGGACCTACCCACATGCCTGGGTTTGCCTATTATTTAGAAAGATATTGTTCACCTTGAACTGGTAAAAATACTTTTTCAATTTTGAGTCAAGAATGTCTTTGACCTAATGTACCACTTAATCATTTAGATTTATTGTGGGAAAGGTCAAAACAGTTAACCAGCTGTTGTTATCATATGACCCCAAGCAAGCACAACTTGAAGTGCATTTCATTTTAATTTGACAGTTTGTGAAAGGAAAGGCATTTCAAAATACACAGAATTTTCATGAAAAACTTAGGTTGATGCCTTTTGCAAACATTTGTGTTCTAACTAATGTTCTAATAATTTATGCTTCTAATTTTTTTGTTCATTTCTTAATTAGAATTCTCTTGAAGATTCTTTCCAGATTTCACCTTGTGAATCTTGAAACGAGTTTAAAGAACCTTTGAAGTCAGAACTTGATTTTTTAAAATTCTATTCGAAAATTGATAGTGTTACAGTAAAGATCTGGAATGAATAAACTGAAAATCAAATCTGACCTTTTTTAACCCAGATATCAAAGTTTCTTTATTTCTTAGAAATTGGCCTGCAGTTTCTTATAAATGGTTTCTTATTAAAAACTTGTGTATTGTTCATCAAAATGTGTACAGCCCTTTTGTTGTGCCATTCTGTACCTGCTGAATACGAAGAAACATCTATAACTGTTTTTTGCAATTGAATTGACCTTGAGGGGATGGATGAATGACATCCACATTCCCAGCACAGCAAGAAATCTACGCCATGCTTTTTTGATGCTAAAAACTACAAAACTATTCCATGCCATGCTGAGGGCAATGCACACTTTTGCGGATCTGTTTTACAGTAGCTGCAAATCATATTAAAGCCGTATTTAGAAAGTTTTGTGTGTCAGTCAAAAAGGGAACTAAATAAATGGCCTATTGCTCTTGAAGCAGATTGCTTGAAGGAAGAAACTTTCAGTTTAAGTTCCATATAATGAGAATTACCAGCTCATAATTTGTGCTGACCTCATGATCAATGCTTCACAGATTAACTCTGAGGTTCTTTCCTGTACGAAAATACAAGGCCATGTAATAGCCATGTACAAGCCTTGTAGTTATGGCCTTGTAACCTTGTAATAGCCTGGAATAGCCTTGGTGTAACCTTGTAAATGGCTTGAAAATGCTAATTAGCCTTTTAGAAGCCTTGTGGAAACCTTGTGTTAGACTGGTTGCAGCTTGGAATCTAACTGATAGCCTTGTAATTTTCTCCCAAGGTTAGTACAAGGTCATAACAAGGTCATAATCCCCTCTACAAGGCTAAAACTTGGCCCGTACAAGGCCAAGTTCAGCCTTGTATTTTTGTACAGGTTGTTCTCAATTTAAAGAGAAGGTTTTTGATTTGGAAGAAATATTGTTGACTGTCTACACCTTTATAAAATCAGGGAGAAAGATGACTGAAGGGAGGAAATTTGAAATTGCAGTTGGTGCAAATGGTGGCCATGTTGCTTTTGCCTCAACGAGATGAAATAGAAATCATGAATTGAGGAAGATGAAGGGAGGGAAGCACAATTGTTGTTCATGAAAATCAGGAGAAGCATGTTGCATTCCTACTGCAAACAAATAGCTGCCTTATATTTTGTGGATGATATCCCCCAAAAATAAAACAATTTGCATTAGTCATGTATTTTTGTAAGAAACTGTCTCTAAAAAATTCTAGGGTCACTTTTTAAAAATTAAAGAACCAGGAGGCTACTTGGATTAAAACCCAAGAAACTTGTGTAGCAGCACTGGTCATGCAAAATGTTTTTACACTATGCAGTAGTGGCAACATGTTTTGAAATTGTTTTGAAAGCTATTCCTGTTGGTACTTGTTTTTAGATTTAATAGATACTGTTTAAGCCCTTTAACAGAAGTATTTAATTTTGTGTTTGGAGCAATAAAAGTTTAAGAAACGCATTAGAAACTTTTGGTTGCAAAAATTGCCCAAAGTTTTAGGAACTGGCTATGAAAGTGGATAGCATTATTTTCTTTGTAACAGTATGCATATTCTAGGATTATAAATTATGTTCCTATTTAATTCCTGTAAGGGCTTGCCAAGCAAATCTTTATCCCAGAGGAAGTGATGGTGAAAGGTTTTGGTTTAAATAACAGTTCATTGTAATCCAAGCTTGTCTTGATGAAACCCCCAAGGCAGTGGTTTATGACAAAGAAATCCTTTTTATCCAAAGAGAAAGGTCTGCTCAAAGTTCAAATGAACAATTGTTTCAAATTACATCCTTTATCAGAAGAAAGATAATCGTTTTCATAGGCCTAAGAGGTGGAGGTGACATGGAGGATTTAGCACCTCTCATTATAATTCACAAATGTAATGTCTTGATCTCATCATATATTTCATTGGTGAGTAAACCAATTGTCGTTTTTGGGACCATTTTGGAACTGGAAACAAGGTCTTTTTTTACCTCTGGGTTGTTTTACTTGTTTCCTTTACATATCAAATTTGTATGTCTGATATTTGAATGAAAGATCTTTTATTTTGTTGGACTTTGAGCAAGTCTAGTGTTACCCTAGCATGCATGCTCAAAATCTCATTGACAATTGCTATATTCTATAGGCTGGGGTGTGGGGCGATTCCAAATACATGCAATAACAATTTCAGAGAACTTTCCCAGAATATTTATGAATTATCCAGAAAATAACAGAACATGAGTGCATTAATTGTTTTTTGGGGGTTCTCCTTCTGCACTCTGTGGATTTATCATTTAAATTAGGCTCCGAGACTTGCACACCCAACAGCAAAGAGTAATTAGTCCAGAGTGTGCACCAAGCCACCACCACAAAAATTGAGCCCTTTTGTGTGGGACCTTCAATTTTAGGCACAAAACTTCACAGGGGGCCTGTAATGGGGTTTGCTTTTCAATCCATTATTTCATATAATTCACTCATTGTTAGAAAATTTCCAAACCCTGCCCTGAAACAAATGAGGTCTGGCCCATCATCCACCATGAAAACATAAGGCCCGTTTTTTAGGCCCAAGCCATCCACCACTGGCGAACTTCCCATTTCATTCCCAGCAAGCTCCGTTGACAAACATATTCCATCTATGTTCTAGAAGACAGATTGTAAAATAAGCAGAACGTTGTTTACCCCCGCTAGACGGTGTAAATTGATCTTCTTACCATATTTATTTTCGCAACTTTTCTTTTCGTCTTGGCTGCTCATCTGCTTGGAACCTTCGAACGAAGCATGGATGGTTTGGTTGCCTTGGAATTATCACGTGTACAACAATCCTCAAATCCCGCCAAAAGCGATTCGGTCCCAGTCTTCTCGTCTGTCCATCCCATTCGTAATTTTCCGTAAATGATCTTTTTGAAACGTACCTAACTTTAACTGCAAACGATGTTTATAAAGAATTTCTTACAAATGTCTTCTGGAAATGCTTTCAGTAATTTCCCAACAAAATGATGTTCCATTTGATAGCGTAGCGATTGGAAATGGGCGACCAAAGTTGCCTTGCTTTTCAACACTTTTCAACATTCGTTAAATTCAAATTTTATTTGCTCTCATTTGCTAACATTTCACGTCCCGCATTTGGATTGAAATTAAACATTATAGCAGACTTTTTTGGCCACGTTTTAGCAAATTGATGGCCTTGCTACAAGTCTCTCTTTTTGTTCCTGAAAAAGAGACGGAAAACACGAGAGGATATTTCTTTCTTTATGTTCTTCCTCTCGTTCTTTAGGACCATCTTCTTCAGGACCAAAAGATAGGCTTGTAGCAAGTCCAGCAAATTGACAACAAGGTACCTTTGTGCTTGATGAGTTGTAGTTCTGGATTTCTTGCCTGTTGCATTGCATTTGCAGTTGGGCGTAATAAAATATAACGCCGAAAGAACCAGGCGAACTGATCTGAGCATTAGCAATGATTGATGTCTCAATTTGTTTTGTCCCAATTCATTGCAGATGCTCCCGGCCTATCAGATCCAACCTACATTGAGAGCCTACAAGAGAAAAGCCAATGTGCCTTAGAAGACTACGTGCGTGGCCAATACCCGACACAGCCAAGTCGGCTAGGTAAGATCCTTCTTAGATTACCATCTATCCGTACGGTAAATCAAAGTGTTATAGAACAAGTGTTCTTCGTCAGATTAGTCGGGAAGACGCCTATAGAGACCCTTATTCGTGACATGTTGCTGTCTGGTACTTCTACATCAAATTGGACTGCATACATGGGTGGCAGACCGTAAGACAGTAAGTGACAAGGAAACACCAAAAGGGCAGAGAGACAAACCGATTGCAGTCAAATCGATCGTCAAGTCACGCCGGTCCGTGGTAGGTAGCATTAGCGTGTTTCAGCTATTAGCAAGAGAATTAACATATCAGGCTCATCAAATGGCCTAAGTGAGGGACTTTGTTCTTAGTCTGGGTCTTAGAGATATCTGGGCTAAATGAAAGGGGTTAGGCAACGCAGGTGACCGTTGTATTTGTCCTGTCCGGTCCGTCCGTTAGAAATAATCAGTTGAAATGTTGATGAAATCTCCTTTAATGGCCGACTAGGCCTAGCCTTGGGCTTTTACATACTGATTTGTAGCATAGCTGTTTTTATCGATATTAGAACTCTCTTCGTTAGATCTTTGACGTTATGCTATGTAGAAATAGCTAGGTAAATACAGTACAATTTTGAATACATCTCAGAAAAAGAGATCTTTTGTAATGCGGTAGTTTTATTGATGTAGGCCGGTTAACCTGCAGAGGGGTAGTGGTCATGCGCCAAGGGAGGGACCTTTCCCATAAAGTTAGGGGGTTATGATTTCAGATTTTCAGCTCTCATTTTTCCACCAGTAGCCTTTCATGAGACACATTGTATGTAATAATATCAGTCTGAAAGAACGTGGCTACAACAAACTAGGAACAAGGCGAAACAGATCATAAAGGTTGTTTATTTCGGGTTGTAGATATCAACCATGTTTAATTGTATGACACAAGGCTTTATTTTGTTTAAAAATTTGTCTTATTCTTACAAAGGCTGACAGTTTTTTCTGAGGATTATTAGGGGATGAGACACCCCGAAACCCCCTGGTAGTTTGCCCCTGCTAGTGTCATTTTTGTTGCCCGTTCATAAACAATTTTGGCAATTTCGTGCGCGCATAAGTTCAGAGGTCAGACAAGGTTTCGCGTGTCGAACGCAGAGCACGAAACGTAGTTTGAACAGGTGAAGACTGGCAACAACAAAACCAGATCATTTATGAATACTAAGCTCTGTTTGTGATTGCGAGTCTCTTCGAATCACGAATGTATATATCTACATTGTTTTGTGGTGTTCATTCACAGTAAACAGAGTCTAAATAATCCAAACATGTGTAATAAATACATAGGTACAGTAGATCAATGGCGTCGTTGCTTTGCTAAGACCTGTTGATATAAATCGGGCAGGAATACACATATAGTTACTCCGTAGTCCCAGTTATTACAACAACAATAATAACAACGACAACAACGATACGACATCATTTTTTTCAGTCTTTGGAATAAGTCTAGAATTCACGCTTTAAAGTGTATGTTATTTACGCTTATGGCCGTTTTCGATCTGGTTCTTTAAGAGGAAGAACATGTTTTGTTTTTGAGAAAAAATTACATCCTATGAAAAAGGCAGAAGCGAAAAACAGACATATTTCTGGTGGCATACCGAGGCCTTGTGGACCTCCGTTGTCATCAGTGTGTGACTTGATCGTTGTTTGATATAGCCTGCGTGCAGACTTTACTTTCCACTGCGAAAAGTCTGCACGCAGGCTATGTTTGATACAAAGTATCAAGCATCTTTTTGAAAGATTTTCACATAATATCACGAAGCAGGCGATGGCGATCTTTTAGTTGCTTAAAATACTTTAAGAATGCCTCTTGAACAAACTCAAGACCAGGACACATCTAATTCCATTGCTAATCTGGGCCCAATCTAGGAGCATTGGTTCTGGTAGCAGAACCACCAGAGAGTTTACGAATCGTGATTTTTATCTCAGGCCAACGCACCTTTTCGTCAATTGCGTTTAGTTCACAGGCTTCTTCCGTCAAATGTGCTGCGATGCATCATGGCCTAAGTTTCCTGGGTTTCACTCCGGATGCATTGCACAGTTGGCAAACATTCCTCCTATCCGGAGTGAAATGCTTTTTTGTGGTAAATTCCTGGATTAGGCGAGAACCAACGATAACGGTCACAGCTGTGGAAGGTTGATAACATACAAGAAACCTCCTTGACCTCGAATGTCAAAATTGTAGTCTGTTTTCGTTGTTGAGGTCATTTGCCCAGTTTGAAGTTCGACGCGCGCGACACATGGTTTGCCCCTCACGAAAGAAATTCAGTGTCTTGGTTTTGATCGTCAGAACAAACAACGTTGCTTTAGGTCAGAGTTTCTCTGATAATGTCCTTTTCTTGGCACGAGCGTTTCAGTTTGATTTTTGGGCTACATATAGGTAAAAGATTTTTGCAAGGATTTCATAGGGTAGCAAGATATCGAAGGAATTTCATGTAAGCAGTGATCGCCTTGTCCATGAGCTATGAAGAGCCATCTTCACCCAGGGTCCTTTGCGGGCACGCTGAAATTTGTCTGAAATCAAATTTGCCTGACTGAAATCAAATTTGCCTGACTGTCAGAAATCAAATTTGGCCTAAGCGGGAAACACTGATCCCCAGCAGGGGTGGTGCCAAAAAACTTCTGATAGAGGGGCTGGAGCTTCCGAAAGGGGGGCTAAAAATGCAGTTTTCGTACGTACGTCATTTTGCCAAATTTCCTCCCACAATAACCCCAAATGTGCTCCAACGAGGAGCTGCCTGGCGCCACCCCTGATCCCAACAGCAGTTATTGAACTGAGAGAAACGCTTTATTACTTTGCATAGTGGATCCCTGTGGTTCCATTTAGGCCAGCTTTGATTTTCAGACAGTCTGAAATTGTAGCGTGCCTGCAAAGGACCCTGGGTGACAATGACCCTTTCAAGCCCATGCCATGTCTTGTGAAGGCTCCATCTTTGTTATCGCCGCATGCGAGGGGCATTTCAATTTTTCGAAAATCCTTATGAAATTTTTGTCAGAACAAAGAAAGAGATATTTACTTATTTTTGATGGATTTTCTTCAAAGCAAAAGTATTTTTGCCAAAGGTGAACGAACCTCTTAGGAATGAAATGCCTCTCGGCTGTGCGCATGATTTATTCCAAGTTGTATTCCTTTTAGTGCCGAAATAGCGCTTGGTCATGGTTAAATGATCCTGGTAAAACCTTGGCGCTGTCCCCGGCTGCCCCCCCCCTAATTGACGAATTGCGGGAAACAATATGTCGTAGTGTTACTGCTACCTCCCTCTCTCTCATGTGTTTAGATAAGAAATCTGCTTGTGGGTTTTATACGTTGGTTTTAGTAGTGTACATATAGATTTATAGATGTTGATAAATTAAATCACGCATAGGAAAGCAGTTAGTTTATAGACAATCAATCAGGCAATATTTCATACCGAGTGGCATTCTGATACAAGTTCATCTCCCAGGGGTCTCTGCTAAAGCAAAAATTGTAGGAACTGTCTTTGAATAAAATATTGGAAAGGGGTATAATCCTGTTGCAAACCCGATAGACAACCCACTGAGAGAAAATAGTAAAACAATATTAAAACATTATTGCCCTTCAGTGGGCTGTGTATTTGACAATCCCGTTGCCCCCTGGATTACGCCACGGCGCCCCTACCCAAATGTACATGTTGAATTTGAAATCAGTCTGCCACTGTCCTGCCACCCCTACCAAGCTCTTCGGAAGCAGTAACGGAATTACTGATTTCTTCTTTGATAAATCAGGGAATAAATGCAAGGAAAGCCTGGCTCAACTTCACTTCATACGCCCATCGTCCGCTATTCATCTTCACCTTTACCTGAAACCTAATCTACTAAATTCTCCAAAAACTTTCAACCAATTCATGAAAACACAATCTTCAAACAAATAATGCTGAACTACCACTTACAACTATAGTTACTACATAGCCCCTTGTTTTCAACAGTTCATGTGATTTTACTGTCATGATTTCATTCAGTATTACAGGGTAAATCAACGGGAAAACCTGGAAATCGTGTAGTACATCTTTTTAAGATCCCTCTCCAAAAACTGCGTTTGCTGCGACAATAAGTCCACCTGCCCTTGCTAAAGATTTTGCAGAAGCAGCAAGTTACTTTGACCAATGTTTTTGTTATTGTTTCTTACACTAACCTGCATAGCAAACAGACCTGCATAGCAAACAGACCCACATTTTAGGCTTTTAGTACACTTAGATAGATAATAATAGATGGCTCTAAGAGGTTCCCTGGAGGCGCACTTTTGCGAGTTTTACGATGAAGGGTCCCTATTTCTCACTTTGACACCCCATTTCCCCTTCCCTTTCTACCAGTTGAACGTCAACAATTTCGAGGGGTACAAGACCTCAGTTACGATTTTGGGACTCAAATCTCAGATAGTTACGTATTCGATGACGATGAAGGAGGAAAATACCCCATTTACCATCATACCCCCATTCATAACTTCGGCACTCCAAGTTGCCGCTACAGTTCTCAGGCGATCATTTGGGGGTACCAGATCGCATTTACGACCATGGCATCAATTTTAGTCACCCGTGTTGCTATTTAGACAATGGTTTGGTTAAAAGACCTAATTCGCAACATTTATCAGTAGGCCTAAATCAACGAGCATCAGGCCTAATCAGTGGGCCAAAATTAACTGTATTTTAGCAGCCTTTGAAACCTTCGTTGAATAGATTTATCATATATGTCCCAATTTCCCAGCCCTTAGTCGCTAGTTCGACCATTATTTAGGGGCAACAAGCCCCATTCACGCCTTTCACACCCCCTTTTCGTAAACTTGCTTGGCGAGTGCGCCTCTAGTTAGTTGTCTACCCTATTCCAATCATGAGGTTAAGTTCGTACATTATTGATTTACGCAATTTGAATTATGTTTCGTATCGCAGGTACGACGTAGTTAGATACGATCGAAAGAGAGGTCGTCATTTTGAAGTAGGTTTTAAAATAGTTTTGTAAAACAAACATAATAGAGTACTATTTGTTGTATTCTTAATAGCCGTGGAAGAAATTGAGTACACGAACAAGTGTACTGCGGACAGCATAGGCACTAGATCCTGATTGGTTCACAAATTGACAGGCAAATGCGAATTGGGCCAATTAGATTGCGTAAAAAAGCACAACAAATGAAGAGTTAGACCAATTTTGCTAATACCATTTTCTGCAGCAAGAAAATTTTGGTTTTTCAAAATATTTGTAATGAACTTGTTTGACATGGTCATTTGCACAATCGGGGAAACGGTTTCAAAAGACGATTACGGAAAAGATGGCGTCGGGGGGCATTTGACCAAGATGCATTGCGTTTGATGATCGAATTTCCATAGAATCACCGTTGACTCCAATATAGAACGCAATGCATCTTGGTAAAATGCCCCCGACGCCATATTTTCCGTAGTAGTCTATAGTTCATTGTGCTCTGGACTAGTAGGAAATATTTTGAAAATGTAAATTTTCTGCTGCAGAAAATGGCATTGGTAAAAGCAGTAAATAGGCCTAAATTTCTGTTTGCTGTTGTGGTTTAACCATATTTTAGCCAATCAAGATTCGTTGTCTTTGCTTCCTACTAAGGTATTGCTACGTAAAAAGATGGTCAGTCAGACTTGACCATCATAAAAGACTTGGTCTGATTTTAAGTTGTAATAGATTTGTTTTTTTTTTATGGTAATTTGATAGCTCAAAGCAGTGAAAACAATCCGTCATCTTTTTGTTAACGTGTAATAACCTTACAAGGAGAAGATCATTTTATGATTCTTCCAACTCGACGTTTTTTTCATATTTACTCTGTTGTGTTTGTAAAGAACTCTTTACGTCATGAGCAAATACCAATTCATTAAAAATCATGCAGCATTAAAGGGTCTGTTTCATCCAGCATTCCTTGCACGTGCCCTCTCTAGATTTTCCTTTGTTGTCGCCATTTTCATGGGCCATGAAAAAGGCGGCAACAAAGGCCAACCAAGAGATGGCACGTGCAAGGCATGCTGGATGAAACAGACCCTTTAAAGGGTCATCGTCAACCAGGGGCCTTTGCGGGCACGCTGAAATTTAAGACAGCCCAAAAATCAGATTTGGCCTAAGCGAAGCACTGCGTTAGTTGTACTGACAGAAAAGTTTTACATTCCGAAAAATTAGATTTTCAGACAGTCTAAAACTGCAGCGTGCCCGCAAAGCACCCTGGTTACAAGGCCTCTTTAAACAAATAATTTCTCAAAGAGTGTTGCAGCTAACCAAAACCTGTAAAAAGTTTTTAACAAATCATGAGGACACGATGAACGTAAGTAAACAATTACGCTAAAGATGATGGCGAGGAAGTTTTTACCAAGATGCATTGCGTTCTACGAACCTACAAGGACACTGCTCAGATTCGATTAAAGAACGCAATGCATCTTGCTATGCTAAACTGCTCCTTGCCACCTCATTTAGAAGCATAATTGTGCGTTAATGTTTCTTCCGATGAGGTAAAATTCAGCATTGAAAGCCTAGGATTTCAAGACAGGTCTCAATGATCTTTACAAGCTTATCAGTGTCGCTCGCAGGCATAAACATCATTGCACACAACACAAGCATTGATTTGTAGGTATCTTTTTATTGAGAGCATATTTATTTTATGCTTGGCACTTTATTTTCAGGCACATGTTCCCAACTCATTTACTTGCAGGCATGCAACTTTAAAAAGTTTTTAAGGTGCAAATAAAGGCACAAAACCACACATTCGTTCTTGGAAACATTTTATTTCTGGCAAAATACTGTCATTGCGTACAATATAGATGACAACCTAAGAGGCCAGAATAGCGGCAGACTGGCAAAAACAAGAATGTCTCATTAAATCACATTTCTCTTCGTTGTAACATTGGAAAGATCTCCGCCGATCTCCTTCTAACGCAGAAGAAAAACAGTTGAATGTTCTTACAGATTATTTCTGCATCTTTTTTGAAATGGTTCTTCAATCAGCTTTTGATTCCTCTGTTGGTCCAGCACTTCCGGTTCCTTCTTTACCTCCAGCTTTCTTTGATCCAGAAACAATGTCATCAATGCGAAGCAACAACATCGACGTCTGCGGGCAAAAGAAAGCTGGTTTGTAAAATCGATCGAATAATAAGGGTTTAGCCCGATTACACTACGCCGATACAACTTTGGATCCCTAAAAAAGTGCAACAGACCAGCCAGCCGTTAGATCCCTAAAAAGGTAACGGACACTGTTTCTGCTAATCCGAAACACTTTGGTTCCATCTGTCTGTGGAATATTTTATTCTGGAGCCAGTGTGAACGCTCTTGGACCGTATCGACTTGAATTGGATCAAAACTGTATCGCTACAATTAAACGTGGCCTCAGTTGCATGTAAACCAACTGCCTCAGTTGCATGTAAACCAACTGCCTCAGTTGCATGTAAACTAACTGCCTCGTGAAATTGACTACGAATGAGAGAGTGGGACAGCTGACTCTGTGGTGGAGAATACGGTTATCGGTGCTGAAAATTTTAAATGTAAAACTTTGTGAAATGTTCAAACCCTGTCTTGCGCCTTGCGAAATTGACTTGACTTGAAAGAGAAATATTGTGATCCATATCCAAGAAAAAACAGACCTAAGTCCTTCCCAATTTCTTCTCAGACAAAAATGCTGCTCAAAATCGTAGGGGGAAGGGCGGCATTCTACAAAATCAGCAATTTTTAATTGAAACAAAAATTGATAAAATATTGAACTATGAAGATGTTGCTAAATTTTTCCAATGAGCATGTCAAAAGACTTTTGGCAAACTAGCCAAACAAATTGAATAATAAATAAGTAAAGAAGGAAGAAAAGGCTTGAAGGAAACTCAAATGAAACTCAATGCTTGATCAATGTTTGATAATTATAAGTGGAGTTGATGATTACAAATTTCATCACATGAGGTGACTTGGGGCTTTGTAGATTAACCCGCCATTGAACAAATTAACAGATACTCATTTTTGGATCCTAAACAAGAAAGTGTTCAAAGAATTCCCGTATTTTACAACGGTGGAAGTCGATGCAAAGCTCATTTCCAACAGAAATTTGATTTTATCTTGACCAAAATGAGACAAGTGCAAATTAAATTTTAAATTCATCGAACATATTACGTAAAAATCCCGAGTCTTATGATGTAATATACGGAAGTTTTTGTCTCTTTGTTATTGACAAAGCAAAGAATAATATCATTGATAAATGTTTAGTCCAGGCACGTTTCAAATTAAACAGAAAATAAAACAGCAAGTCTTAACATATCTATTAACAAGACCACAAAAGACTATTTCATGAGACACGCGTTTCAGAGGAAAAAGTATTTGCAAGCGCTGGAAATTACATCTGAACAATCGTCCATTATGAAACAAAATTCATTACAAATTACATCACTGGGATGGACCAACCATCGTGTGACAAAATATGGTTCAATGGGATTAAAAATGTTGCATTTTCATATTGCCCATTATAGTTTGGTCCACCCTTCATCCATAAGAGCAGCGAAATCGCGTTAGAACTGGGATGATCCTTTTTCTAAACTCCTTAAATAATCATTTATACTGAATAATCGCTTAAGAATTGCCTGAAACAACGCACTCATCATTATAAACTACACCACATTAGTTAACCTGTGGGGTAAAGGTTAAACCCTTTCTATTTTTTCAGGGTTTAACTCCCTTTCCCACAGGATAACTAATGTTGCGTTTGAATGTGCACAATGATTAATTCGTTGTTGCAGGCAATTCTTAACTTCTGTCCCAACAACATTTGTTTGAGTTATCGTTGCAGTGTAGAATCAAAGTTTCAGATTCCATCAATATGCATTAGGCCTCTTCAAAGATGCCAACAAACCTTAAATTGACGCAAAGATTAATTGCGCAAAAGTATTCTGTTTGTATTAAAAAATTTGCTATATTTGTCGAACGAACTGACGAACAAACTAAAAATGTTTCATATTTAATTTCTGTAAACAACCTGCTATGATCACACGACGAGGAAACGTCAACGGCAGAGTGGTAACAAAGCCCTCTTAACCTGTCTCTTGTTTTGTGGAATTTGTGTTTGTCTGATGTCAGTCATGGTCACAAAAATCTTTCATGGGTGATGTTCGTTGTGAACTACACTCATTTTTTTTTATAAGAAACTAAGGTCCGGGGCTGGTAGGCAGTTTCTTAAATTTTTGGGCCATTTTCCTACCACAAGTTTCTTACGTGTTTCTTATCTATTCATTGTCGGAAGTCTAGAGTTGATTTTGTCTTGTCTAAAGGGCTCCCAGATTACTTAGTAAAATCTCAAAACGAGTAAAAAACATGATTCGCACTCAAAATAATGTCCAAACAGTTGCTTTAACTGCACAATGTCAAAATATTTTTGAGTGTGATAGGAAAATTGCTAAAAATTGCAG
>REGL01000436.1:113851-123854 GCA_004194395.1 Aurelia aurita complex sp. Pacific | reverse complement strand
TGTTCTGGCTAAGACATTGTGGTAATCGTGTTTCGATCACTCCAGTCAGTCAGTTGGATAAAAAGATTGCATATTAGTGGTGACCGTCTATTGGGATATGTCATATCTCATTCATACAAACGACGCTGTCATGTGACTTTATCAATTCGCGTCCGAAAATCAGACTTGGGGTAAATGAAGCCATTATAAAACATAGCGTCGCACAGGGATTTCGAGACTGTCTCGTCTATCCATTGAAAAAAATAAATTCTTAAAAGATTGGAAGCTGTTCAAATAATTTCAGAACTTAAGCAGATAGATAGGCGAACGTCAAAAAGGAAGGTTGACTTCAAAAAGCAACCAGCAATGCAACTGATGAAGCAATGAACTGATGGAGTTTGTGGCACTGTTTAAAAAATACAAAATTATGGTTGCAGAGGCAAGTTTCCCACAGCCTCCTTCGACTAAATTTCATGGTTCGCTTTCAAGAATAGTCTATTCGTGCAATTATTCATTGGTTTTTATCTGAACGACAATTGCTACCTAACCGTTCCCTGCTCACTAACGCAAAGGAGACTATAATAGCAACTTTGCCGCATAATTCTTACAGAAAGCAATAGAAATTGTCTCAAAATTTACGTCCAAACAAGATGACGTCGTGTTTTCAACGTTGCAGTGACGTCGAGCCGTCTGTATGAATTCAAATCCGTAAGAGATATGGATGGTTTATCAACGTAGACATAGGCAAGGGATCTGCTGTCCAAGGTAAGGGGTCTTCTTAGCTCGTCTGCTTTCACGAGAGAGGTGAGACACGTATCCAGGACGATGCGAAAACGCGCCTCATCTGTCTCCATGTTTCATCCCGGGTGATTGGGGCTATAATCAAATATTCTTTCAAAGGTTATGAATTCTACTCTGGCGGGAATTCTTAATTGATCCTCAAAGGCAATTACAAAAATGTCATAAGGCAATTACAAAAATGTCTGCATTTAATAATCATAACAAGCACAGTAGCTTAGAGCATCAGTAATTTTCTTTGGCTTGGTGAAGGATGAAACATTAAAATTTCTCAACTTACCCTCAAAGTTGTCAGTGTCCTTATTGTATTTCCACCGCAATTTTGGATAAGAGTGCGGGGTATGATTTCAAGAGATTTTGCTACTGCTAAATATGGCCATTGCATTACACCTGAAATTGCTTTGGCTTTTTCTTCAAGTGCCTGCAAAAAAGAACACAGATAAAGATTTTTGACAAAAAGAAACGATAAAATCTACAATAGAAATTGAGACAAAAAGCAATAGAAACAGAAAGCAATAGAAAGAAATGGAGAGACAATAGAAACAGAAAGCAATAGAAATTGTCTCAAAATTTACGTCCAAACAAAATGACGTCGTGTTTTCAACATTGCAGTGACAACGAGCCGTCTGTATGAATTCAAATCCGTAAGAGATATGGATGGTTTATCAACGTAGACATAGGTAAGGGGTCTGCTGTCCAAGGTAAAGGGTCTTCTTAGCTCGTCTGCTTTCACGACAGTGGTTCTTTGTCCATTTCTTCTATTGCAGAGACGAAAAGAAACGATTTTTGTTTTCTCTCTTCTGTATCAATGGCTAACAGCCTGCTGATGGCCAGCAAGTCCTTCGTAGCTATACTTTGAAACAAGAATAATATCGAACCCGTAATGCAAAATACTGCTGCTTATGGCACGGTCAATGCAATATCTACTGAATAAAGAACATTTTCCTCATTGCTAGCAGTGACAAAAAGAGTTAAAGATGCTGAAGTCCTTGACAAGAAAGATCAAATATTGAAATGCAGATTATGTGTAACATGAAACATGTGAAAATCTAGTACTAATTTCATTTGGATTCAACTGTACAGATAGGTTTAAGATATATTTGAAAGTTGGAGTTTGAGAAAAAGATATACTTATTTGCTACAAGAAGAAAAGTAGGAATGTTTTACAGTTAACGAAATCTGTCAACTTATATCTGGGTTTCATATGAAATGATAACAAACCGAAAATAAGAGCAAATTCACAATCGATTTTAACTCACTTAAAATCACTTTCGGCAAAGGGGGTCAAAATATGATATCTGCTACTAACGTTAATTGTGAACGCTCCCTAACAAGGCTGATGATAATGCAATCTTATCAAAGCTGAAAGGCCTGATTCCCTCCCTGATATTCAGATTTGTGGCTTGACCCAAACTAACCAAAGAATTAATTAATTGTATGAGTAGCAACTACGATCGCCCTACAGACCCACATAAAATGAAGCCAAGCACAAGAATAGATGCAATCTCATCTAGTTTAGAAAACAGGAGTGCAAAGAACCAACACATATGGGTTTTGATAATCAACTCAATTAGGAGGAACGAACAAGAGAAACCCTTAACCACCAATGCTTCCATAAAATTATTCCTTGCTGACACTAAATTCTCTCATTTATTTTAGGAAAGAACAGTATCAAGGGACAACAAATATGGATTTTGGTAGTCAATTCAGAGATAGGGGACAAACCAGAGCAAAACTCAACTACTATTGCCTGCAAGCCTCCCACCNTTGTGGCACTGTTTAAAAAATACAAAATTATGGTTGCAGAGGCAAGTTTCCCACAGCCTCCTTCGACTAAATTTTATGGTTCGCTTTCAAGAATAGCCTATTCGTGCAATTATTCATTGGTTTTTATCTGAACGACAATTGCTACCTAACCGTTCCCTGCTCACTAACGCAAAGGAGACTATAATAGCAACTTTGCCGCATAATTCTTACAGAAAGCAATAAAAATTGTCTCAAAATTTACGTCCAAACAAGATGACGTCGTGTTTTCAACATTGCAGTGACGTCGAGCCGTCTGTATGAATTCAAATCCGTAAGCCCGTAAGAGATATGGATGGTTTATCAACGTAGACATAGGCAAGGGATCTGCTGTCCAAGGTAAGGGGTCTTCTTAGCTCGTCTGCTTTCACGAGAGAGGTGAGACACGTATCCAGGACGATGCGAAAACGCGCCTCATCTGTCTCCATGTTTCATCCCGGGTGATTGGGGCTATAATCAAATATTCTTTCAAAGGTTATGAATTCTACTCTGGCGGGAATTCTTAATTGATCCTCAAAGGCAATTGCAAAAATGTCATAAGGCAATTACAAAAATGTCTGCATTTAACAATCATAACAAGCAGAGTAGCTTAGAGCATCAGTAATTTTATTTGGCTTGGTAAAGGATGAAACATAAAAATTTCTCAACTTACCCTCAAAGTTGTCAGTGTCCTTATTGTATTTCCACCGCAATTTTGGATAAGAGTGCGGGGTATGATTTCAAGAGATTTTGCTACTGCTAAATATGGCCATTGCATTACACCTGAAATTGCTTTGGCTTTTTCTTCAAGTGCCTGCAAAAAAGAACACAGATAAAGATGAAACGATTTTTCTCTCTTCTGTATCAATGGCTAACAGCCTGCTGATGGCCAGCAAGTCCTTCGTATACTTTGAAACAAGAATAATATCGAACCCGTAATGCAAAATACTGCTGCTTATGGCACGGTCAATGCAATATCTACTGAATAAAGAGCATTTTCCTTATTGCTAGCAGTGACAAAAAGAGTTAAAGATGCTGAAGTCCTTGACAAGAAAGATCAAATATTGAAAATGCAGATTATATGTAACATGAAACATGTGAAAATCTAGTACTACTTTTATTTGGATTCAACTGTACAGATAAGTTTAAGATATATTTGAAAGTTGGAGTTTGAGAAAAAGATATACTTATTTGCTACAAGAAGAAAAGTAGAAATGTTTTACAGTTAACGAAATCTGACAACTTATATCTGGGTTTCATATGAAATGATAACAAACCGAAAATAAGAGCAAATTCACAATCGATTTTAACTCACTTAAAATCACTTTGGGCAGAGGGGGTCAAAATATGATATCTGCTACTAACGTTAATTGTCAACGCTCCCTAACAAGGCTGATGATAATGCAATCTTATCAAAGCTGAAAGGCCTGATTCCCTCCCTGATATTCAGATTTGTGGCTTGACCCAAACTAACCAAAGAATTAATTAATTGTCTGAGTAGCAACTGTTGGAAAGAGAACTATCTCATACTCATATATACAGAGTACACTTCAAGCGGCGACACACCCGACTACGATCGCCCTACAGACCCACATAAAATGAAGCCAAGCACATGAATAGATGCAATCTCATCTAGTTTAGAAAACAGGAGTGCAAAGAACCAACACATATGGGTTTTGATAATCAACTCAATTAGGAGGAACGAAGAAGAGAACTCCTTAACCACCAATGCTTCCATAAAATTATTCCTTGCTGACACTAAATTCTCTCATTTATTTTAGGAAAGAACAGTATCAAGGGACAACAANAAAGGCCTGATTCCCTCCCTGATATTCAGATTTGTGGCTTGACCCAAACTAACCAAAGAATTAATTAATTGTATGAGTAGCAACTACGATCGCCCTACAGACCCACATAAAATGAAGCCAAGCACAAGAATAGATGCAATCTCATCTAGTTTAGAAAACAGGAGTGCAAAGAACCAACACATATGGGTTTTGATAATCAACTCAATTAGGAGGAACGAACAAGAGAAACCCTTAACCACCAATGCTTCCATAAAATTATTCCTTGCTGACACTAAATTCTCTCATTTATTTTAGGAAAGAACAGTATCAAGGGACAACAAATATGGATTTTGGTAGTCAATTCAGAGATAGGGGACAAACCAGAGCAAAACTCAACTACTATTGCCTGCAAGCCTCCCACCCCCCCCCACCAATAAAATAAGCAAGGCTAATAATATGAAGCCAAGCTGACGCTCAACTCTCTCTCTCTCTCTCTTAGCTATTTGAGAAACACTGTCTAGGGACAATAGCTATGGGTTTTGATTATCAACTCAGTGGAAAAGGCCGACCTAGATGCGTTTGTTAAATGAATAAAATAAAAACATGACCTTGTGATAGAGGAAAATCTTCCAAGTCAAGTGGAATAAATGAAAAGATAGTACAGATATGAAAACAGCGAAGATATCTCTTCCAAGTGACGTAGCATAAACAAAAAGCACTTCGGATACCAAAACAGCGACGATATAAGCGAGATAGAAAAGTAAAGAAATCCCTCTCACTAACAGCGCACACTTGAAAGGGTAGGAACAGTTGCCTGTCAGTTTGATAAAATAAAAACTAGCGGATATTACATGATGGATAATCGCATAGAGGTAAAACGTATTCACATCCAATGTTTAGATGAATGATTTGGAGGGCTAGGACAGCAGCGACACGGATCATATGACCTTTTATGCTAGGTCATCTTTGTATTCTTGTAACGTTATTATTATCCGTGACCTAGCGCTTCTCACAACACAAAAACATGAGCAAAAGGCGGCAGTACACCTGTTCCTAAAAGCTAGGTCAATCCTTGTGGGTTATAAAAATCTCATCTTATTCATCCCTCTTTCCTCAGAATTAATGTCAAATATTTTTACCGCTTTTCATCTTGATCTCAGGTTATTCACTCTAACGAGCCACAACTAACCATGATCCCTTGCGAGACGAAAGAAAAGCAAAACCAAGAAGATCCTAGGCCAAGAACGACTTTCATATCACATTCATACCAAAAACGACTTACCCTTCGTTCTTACCTTACCCTTCGTTCTAAGCATCAGTGTAAAATATCAATAGTTGTTTTTGAGCCGCAAAAAAGCATGGCTAATATGCCTTTAAATGTTTTCTACACTTGAAGCGTTCTTAAAATATTCTTCAAATGAAATTTCAGAATAAAAAGCTGACAAACAGATGCACATCTAAAGGGAACATGGTCATGGCTAAGATCTTTATGTTGACAGTGATTGTGTGAATCGTTATTCTTCATTTTTAAATTAATTTATTTATAAGAACTTTATACAATTTACCGCAGTTCTACCTCGAGTTTTCACGATCCTTCATGCATTAAAACTTTCAAGATTACACCTCTTTTTGCAGTTCTGAGGTTGTGATGTCATTTAAATGCTAAATCGCTGACGAGAAAAGCGAGAAACCTGAGCTCACCACGATATTGTAAATCGTAATAAACTAATTTCTTCAAAGTTCCGCTTTTTTTCTTTCTTTATAGAAGCTGCAATGCTGTCATCTCATTTGACGCTTTACACCAATCTCTTCATAGAGCGTGAACACAATTTTGAAAATAATAATGATATAGAAAAAAATTCCTGCGCGCAGCTGCGGTGGAATAGAGGTAAGTAATCGAATGTTGCTTCAAGATAATCATTTGAAAGAATCAGGAAATGACAATTTACACAATAAATTGAAAGATTTACAGCTTTTGCTATGCAGGAATGAGCTCTTAGTAAAGTGAGTGTGGAATGAAAACTGCACAACTTCATGAAATCCAAACGCATTTTCGCTCGTACCAGTAAATTGAAAATAGATCTGTGAATATGATATTGGTGTTTTGATCCGTGATTTCATTACTCCAGGCTTGCAATCCATTCATGGCTGACTTTTCGCAACGATTTGACGTGTTAACAAAAACCCCTTTAAACCCAATAATCCACGTTAACCTAGGTTCACAACATAACACGCTAGGTCACTGTCTACTGTCTTCAAAGCATATTACGGGTCAAGAAATTAAATCACATAATTGCAACGGCTTATCATAACCAAAACGGCTTGCTTCAATAAAAATGGAATGTAAACATGCTTAAAAGGAATGAGGATTTTCCAGGAATAAAGCTTTAGTGGCAAAAATTATCAAGAAATCCAATTCTTTTTGCTGGGTCAGAAATGCTTTTTAATCAGCTTGTTTCAAACAGTAATGTAATGTCAAAAAAATTGATTACTGTAAGAAATAAAGATTTTCAAGGAATAAAGATCTGGTTGCAAAAATGATTGAGAAATCAAATTCTTCTTGCTGGGTCAGAGTTGCTTTTTTTAATCAGTCCTCTGTAGATGCTAGCGCCAAGTAACTAGTAATTGATCATATTCGTGTTCCAGGAATAAGGGTTTAGTGGCAAACATCATCAAGAAATCCAACTGCTTTATATCAGTCAATAGACCTTTTAGCTATTCTATAAAGGAGCCTGGATCGAACGTTATTTTTATACATTTTTATATGCGACGTTCGATCGAGTGGCGATAGAGCTTCTATCATTATTGTGCACATTCGAAAATTCGACAAAATGTAGCAAAATAGCGTTCGATTCTGATTCTTTTCAGAATAGCTAAAAAGTCTATTTTGATAAATGCCAGATAATGTTTCTTGGTTCATCAGCACCTCTGATTAAAAGGCCTAAATATCGTTAATAAACAAAACATAGCAAAGCAAAGCNAGCTTGTTTCAAACAGTAATGTAATGTCAAAAAAATTGATTA
The DNA here is from genome assembly GCA_004194395.1 of Aurelia aurita complex sp. Pacific. Classification (NCBI taxonomy): domain Eukaryota; kingdom Metazoa; phylum Cnidaria; class Scyphozoa; order Semaeostomeae; family Ulmaridae; genus Aurelia; species Aurelia aurita complex sp. Pacific. The sequence goes on along the minus strand of REGL01000436.1, from coordinate 116,485 downwards.
CTGTAAGAAATAAAGATTTTCAAGGAATAAAGATCTGGTTGCAAAAATGATTGAGAAATCAAATTCTTCTTGCTGGGTCAGAGTTGCTTTTTTTAATCAGTCCTCTGTAGATGCTAGCGCCAAGTAACTAGTAATTGATCATATTCGTGTTCCAGGAATAAGGGTTTAGTGGCAAACATCATCAAGAAATCCAACTGCTTTATATCAGTCAATAGACCTTTTAGCTATTCTATAAAGGAGCCTGGATCGAACGTTATTTTTATACATTTTTATATGCGACGTTCGATCGAGTGGCGATAGAGCTTCTATCATTATTGTGCACATTCGAAAATTCGACAAAATGTAGCAAAATAGCGTTCGATTCTGATTCTTTTCAGAATAGCTAAAAAGTCTATTTTGATAAATGCCAGATAATGTTTCTTGGTTCATCAGCACCTCTGATTAAAAGGCCTAAATATCGTTAATAAACAAAACATAGCAAAGCAAAGCAAAACATAGCATTTTCGAATTAGGAGAGACAACTTTCGGAACATCCTTGTTAACTATGCATAGCGTTATATGAATTAGCGTTATATGACTGACTTACATGAGACAGGGCCATTTCTGCAGCACCACCACCTGGTACTAGACGGGGGTCCATGAATACATTTCTTGCAACATTCAATGCATCGTTTAAATTGCGATCAACCTGAAAAGAAAAGATCAAACCTTCAAAGGCCTAAACAGGAACTCCGCAATGCAGTAGTTGAGCTGATAAAACACTAGACTTATTACCTAGAGTCACTTGTTTCCCTGTGCTCTTTCACTTGATCATGGCGCTTCGGTCAGCAGAGGAATGACAGCGACAACAACAACAACAACAACAATTCAAATCAATGATATGCGCGTAACTCGCGGGTCCTTATGGACTGAGGCTAATAAAACATTTCAACTAAAGTTAAATTGCTCTATCAGTTCATCTACTGATAAGATGACCAAATTTCATCTTTCTAGCCCTTGTAAAATTGGAGTTCTGAGCGGCCCGAGGATGCTAAAAAAGCCCGGTCCAGACACGGTTACGGGCATAATAAAAGCAGAAACACTTTTGGAAACGTTTGAAGTAGGTTATTGATGGACTACATATGTAAATTCAGAGGTTGCTTCCAGGGAAAGTATACGTTGTGGCACAGTTGCACCAATGTACAACGAAATACGCCAAAAAGCCAACACAATAAACAATCCAAACTCTCCCTCTCAGTAAAACCACCAGATTTACGCCAGTTGTAGAGAGGAGGTCAAATAAATCGCACCACTTTTACCAGGATAACTGATTAAATATCCAATAACAAATNTGAGCTGATAAAACACTAGACTTATTACCTAGAGTCACTTGTTTCCCTGTGCTCTTTCACTTGATCATGGTGCTTCGGTCAGCAGAGGAGTGACAGCGACAACAACAACAACAATTCAAATCAATGAGATGCGCGTAACTAGAGGGTCCTTATGGAATGGGGCTAATAAAACATTTCAACTAAAGTTAAATTTCTCTATCAGTTCATATACTGATAAGATGACCAAATTTCATCTTTCTAGCCCTTGTCAAATTGGAGTTCTGAGCGGCCTGAGGATGCTAAAAAAGCCCGGTCCAGACAGGGTTACGGGCATAATAAAAGCAGAAACACTTTTGGAAACGTTTGAAGTAGGTTATTGATGGACTAAATACGTAAATTCAGAGGTTGCTTCCAGGGAAAGTATACGTTGTGACACAATGTACAACGAAATACGCCAAAAAGCTAACACAATAAACAATCCAAACTCTCCCTCTCAGTAAAACCACCAGATTTACGCCAGTTGTAGAGAGGAGGTCAAATAAATCGCACCACTTTTACCAGGATAACTGATTAAATATCCAATAACAAATTCCCAACAATGATTGATAAGTTGCCCTGACCGAAATCTAATCAAACCTGATAACGGCGAGTGACAGAAACTTATCTTCGTGCGCTTGGATTGTCTAACATTTTATTTGTTTATGATAAAATGTGGGCACAAGATCAGCGGGATTCTGTGACTCTATCGGAATACTTTCTGCCGGGAATTAAATAGTTGAAATAAATTAAACATGGGCCTATCTTGAGAAAAGCACAATATGGCGGTATAGCGTTAAAGTCCTTGTCTGATACCACAGAACACGTCAAGCCTTCTGGTCTGTGATATCTAGGCCCGTTAAATTGAGAAATCAAAGTGGTTACAAACGAGGGCCCAGGGTAATGAGGGCCCCGTCATTAGGAAAACGAACATGGGGGTACAGTAAATCCCCGCATATAAGAACCTACAAAAATAAGAACCTAGAGGCTGTTTTTCCTAACTTATGCACCTTGTAATTAAGAACTTGTTTCAGTTTGATGAAAAATATGTTCTTATAGCAGGGGTAGCAAAGTTGATTTTGGATTGTCATTGTTACGTTCATTTTTGTCCCAGAGGGCTTTTAAAGTTTGGATCTCCTCCCTTGCAGTTTGAAAGCTTAGCATTGGTTATTAGATATATCATAACCCTGCTAAAACAAATAATAAGGCTCAAAATCGTTGGCGAAGGTTCTAAAATGGCCTATGCAAGGCACTCTTCAAATAAGAACCGTTATACCTTGAAATTTGT
>REGL01000436.1:99869-113675 GCA_004194395.1 Aurelia aurita complex sp. Pacific | reverse complement strand
TTCTTTTTAAAAAACGCTCTTACTCTGAAAATGCTGAAGACTTGAGAAGAATCCAAAGGTAAAATCAATATAGGAATGATCATAGGAAAGTAGCAAAAGTTTGTTTCAAGCGATTCAGTTCAGAGTACTATGTCATAGAATTGTACATCTACCTGTTTAAAGATTTGGAACCTATGCTTAAATGGTCACAATCTACCTTTAAAGTCGTGCCCATAGCATTTGCCTCAAGTTAATGGCTATAATCCATGATAAACCTCAACCTGGAATCGCGTTATTCGATTTCTAATCAGCTGTAATTTGTATTGTTAAATCTAGCAGATAGGTGTCCCTCCTTTGGTTTCCTCCTTTGGTTTCCTCCTTTGGTTTTCCTCCTTGGTTTTGCGTCGCTTTGTGGTGTTCCTGCTTTCAAATATTTCCCTCCTTCCTAGCCACAGAAGTAAGAATTGACAGTTTGGTGAATAATACACTTACTACAAGTCTCTCTCTTCTCTTTTCAGCCCAAGACGTAGAATATACCATGTAAGCATCGACAAGGAAGAGATTTGTAGAGAGTCCAGATGAATAATCAGGAATGAATTCATGACAAAAAAAGATCGGTTTTCATGATTATTCCAAACAACAGAAAAAGTCACAGGAAAATTGTGTTTCCGTTCTGTCAACAATTTTCTTGGCCGATCTGCTAAATCTTTATTAACTGTTTTCCAACAAAAAGACAGCTACATGCTGCAAAGTAATCTAGCCAACTCTAAAAAACCTTCGATTCGCCACGTCAAAAGAAAGTGCAACTCATGCCATCTAAAGGTCTACCCATCATAGCTGATTCCTGATCATTGATTCCTGATCACTGATTCTTGATCATGGCTGATTTCTGATCATAGCTGATTCCTGATCACCGATTCCTGATCATAGCTGATTCCTGATCACTGATTCCTGATCATAGCTGATTCCTGATCACTGATTCCTGATCATAGCTGATTTCTGATTACTGATTCCTGATCATAGCTGATTCCTGATCACAGATTCCTGATCATAGCTGATTCCTGATCACTGATTCCTGATCATGACTGATTCTTGATCATAGCTGATTCCTGATCAGCATAGCTTCCAAATCTTTAACGTGGTGTGAAAAGGTGGGTGTAAAATTCTGTGATCTATTTCTTGTGATTGAGTGGCTTGAAACAAACCTTAGTTACTTATCTTTAATTCTACCGTTGGACTTTTCAAAAGTTTTGAATATTTTTCGAAATCTCAGCATATGTTGCATTACAATGCATTTGAGGGTGTGACGTCATCAAANGGTGACAACAGCTCTTTAAATCAAAGTGAGTAAGCTTAAATGAATTTTGATACAACGCTGCATTAGTAACTGGCCAAGATTTTCATGTTATCAAAATTATGGGTCGACTTATTATCTGGTGGTTTGACCAAAAGGAGGGATCACATTTCCCTCTGTTTCCTGCAGTAGCAGTTTCTTAAATTACAGGACAATAAGTCGCTGACAACAAGGGAATTTAATATCGATAGGTAGGAAATTATCAAACTGAATCCAAGAAGAATTTCGTAATGTTTCCAGCAAGGGAAATATTGACTGACTGCTATAATCAGTTACTTATCTATTGACGAGTATTAACTTCTAATTTGGTGTAAATCTAATAGACAGTTATATATCTTAACCCTTGTCTGGGCCATTTATCAGGGCAATCCTTCAAAGACACATTTTAGCAAGTAGAAAATGGATTCGAGTGAAAAATTCGTTTTTGAAAATGGTGGAACGTTGAAATCGATTTTAATTGAGTGGCATTCGAGCCTACGCAATCAATAGCAGCGACATCCCTGTTTCCTCTTAAAAGGCGAATCGGTTTGAGCTCCTGAGCAAGATGTCTGTCTTGATGGTCTAGGCATTGGGCATTTTGGGTGCAGGAGTCACATATTATCTGAGAGACGGTTGAACCTTTCAAAAATCTTACATTAATTCCAATGAATTCAATTTCAAATTATCAAATATTTTCATGAGTCAGCAAACAGCAAAACAAGAGTGCTTATTTGGTTCGTCCTGACAGAGCCACTTTGCGAACTATAATCAAGTTTGTTAGAAATAAGGAATGCAGATGTGTTGCCCAATGGCTAGAAAAGTCGCCACGTCGTGTTTGTCACAGTATATCAGCAATAAAATAAGGTAAGGTGGAATAGATCGCCCCAGTCTATCATAACAGACAAATCGCCAATCGTCTAAAGTAGGAAGATCGTCTAAGACGTCTAGAACTGATTTCAATCTGCCTGAAACGGATATCTTTCAGATAAAATTTTACCACAGCAGATAAAATGAATGAAGTGACCGAAATCTTGGCAACTGATGATTGTTTATGTACACACAGGAACTTAAAGCCATTCTTTAGAATGATAATAGATAATGTAGTTCTAGTTCAGTCATTGGCTAGACTTGCCCCAAGTCTGTTTTGTCAACTGTAATAAGTCTACCGGAAAGTAATGTACTTTCAATGCAGTCACTTGCAAGGAGGACGATCCTGAAGGGGTTCTCAATCCCATTTCCACACTCATACTTTGCAGGATATAACACGCATTTTTTTGTAGATCAACCCACCTCATAAACCACCAAAAACCAACCCGAACCCACACACTAAATAAATCCCAGTCGAGCACAAAAATCCTTTTCTCACCCTCCGACGAATCCCTGACCCCATTCTACAGGACACGGCACAGGGATAGTAGATTCCTTTCGAAATGAAACCTATAATTCAATATTGAAGAAGTCCATTTTCATTTTTCCAAACATAATGTATCCCTGTTCTTAAAAGGAAATGGCATAGCTACTATACCGACTAGCTGCAATAAATTGGCTACAAAAATGCCACATATCGATTCCCGTTAACTATATCTAAAGAACAATTCTTTCAGTTTTTGAAGGGCAACGCTTGACTTTCAACTCAAACAAATCTTGTGTGAAAGGCCGTTGATCTAGAGGATAGTCTCATGCACATATCAGTCAAATTCCGTGGAAGGCAAAATGAATAAAATTGAATTGAATTGGAAGGAAACGAGTGGAGCTGATGATTCAGTACGTTAACATGAAAGATAGTGAGATAATTCTAGAACCTTTTTGCTTCAGTTTAATGAAGTGATATTCCATCGAATAATGATTCAAAGATACTTTGAAATTACGTCTTTGACACATCGACGCCCACATTTCAAAGCTGGTTTGGCCGACCGCAGATTATCTAGGCTTACAGGATAACGGTTTGTTGGCTTAAAGCCAAACTTAATTGCTTCGCTCTGCAATACTATCAGATAACATTGCCTGGATTTTAAATGACGACCAGCATAGGAATCAAATCTCTGAAAAAATTGCACGATTGGTTGATATATCTTTCGTTTGATTTGATGGCTTGAAAGGAACTTCAGCTACTTCGTTACATGTGTTCATTGGCAATCTTTGACGCCTTTTGGTTATTCTCTGAATTATTGCGTTTTTCTATTTATTGAAAGAATTTACGAAAAGCTTTGAAAACCATTAAATCGTTTTGAATCCTAAATTAATGGAGAAAAACGGTATAATCTTTAGAGAAACCTGAGTTTATCAAGGTCTATAATACTTTTTTATATATTTATTGATATAAAAAATTTTAAAACTACAACGGACACTGGGTCATCTGGTCTCCACTATGGCTGGCACTTACAATTCAACTGTACCAGAATGAACAAAAATAAACACAGAAAGGGAGAGGGGTTGCAGGTTTGTGTTATGACATGATATACTGGCTAAGTCGAAAATGCCCGCCGACGTCTGGCACGTAAAACAATTTGATTAGTCAAGCCATTTCCATTTTCCATGTGATCAGACTTTGAACTTCACGTGCACTAAATTTGTCTCAAATAAGTTGAAGGATGCAACTTTCCATTTTCCATGTGATGAGATTTGAAACTTTTTTTAGTAATTTGTTTTTGTCTGTTTGTTTGTTTGTTTGTTTGTTTGTTTTCTTTCTGCAATTATGTGTCTTAAGGAAGCTTGCAACCAAATAATAGATTTTACATTGCCTTTCTTGGTTCTAAACCTTGCAAATCTTCACTCGAAAATGTTTGGTTGCAAGATGCCTTAGCTTGTAGCTCTGTTTGTCTGGTTTATATAAATGTACTTTTTCAATGTTTTTCTTCTTTTTAAGGCCTCGGGGTTGACATAGTATTTTGCTCCTCTTAGTATCGTAGTTGTAGTGTTGTAAAGTAGTTTAAGTAGTGTAGGTAGTAATCTGACATGTAAATTTTTTAGATTGAATATATAAAAAAAAAAAAATTGAAACTTCACTTGCAGAAACTCCTGCCGTTGGGACTCGAAGTTCTACGTGCCGTTAAACATGACAGATATGGCAGATTTTCAAAACAAAATGGAAACTAACCTCTTGTAAAACATCTTTGCTTGCACCTCTGAGAAGAATGGAACACGCCTTGGGGTTCTTGCACTTTGTGATAAATGTGAAATATCTAAAACAAGGAAAAGCAATTTCAAATTATCAGATGGAAAAAAACGAGCGAACTTCAGAAATTGCATCTGTAAAAGACAAGGCAGCATGCTCACCAAAGGATAAAAAATTTCAGACAAGAAACCAAATATTGCACTCATAGGAAGAAATTATTGATATTCAACCGTGAACCTGTTAAGCCGTTTAACTTTCATCATTAAATGTTTTATGCCAAATTTTTGCAGATTCATGAGGCCTTTCCTTGGGAAGAAAAACAAATTTACCTCAAATAACGAAATTTAAGACATCCAAAAAGAATGTGATCTAAGACAAAAAATTTTGGTAGGTTCAATTCGATAAAGGAAGAGTGTGAAACAAATTTCTTTATAACTTACTCATCACCAATTTTCTGAATCTCAAATAAACCGCATTCTAATCCCATATCTTCTTCTTTGATTTCTTCTGTTCGATTTACTATTGTTGCTCCAACCGCTCTGAAATAAAAATACATCTAAATGTAAAAATATACAGCTGATTAATGCCAATTAAACTACAGAATATTTACAAGGATTGTTAAAATCTAAAACAGGAAGGACATAAAACAGTTATGCTAAATCTCCCTTAATGTTACTGTCTTTTCTTCTTCTTTTCCGCTAGCTTGGAAAAATGTCCGTTTTTTTCTATCCCAGGCCGTGTAAATTGAGCTTTGCCTGTGATTTTCTTAATGTTCGATTGAAAGTTATAAAAATAATACATAGCTGGTCCAACCCATTAAATACAATTAAACATTAAGCCCATACTAACCGTTTTTGTGTTGTACAGGAAGATATAAAGTGCGCGGCTCTGTGCAGTAAGATGGAGGGCTTATATTTTCCTGTACAACAACAAAACCGGTTGGTATGAGTTTTCATTCCAACAAAACCGGCTATCATATAGTCAAACACATTTTGTTACTATTATGTCACCTTGGTCTATTGTAAATCTCAAAGGCCTAAATCAGTTGCTGTGGTGAGAAAAACGCGTCCTTGTATCATATTATACAAGGCTACGGGAAAACCGCGGGAAATGTGGGATTAACCAATGGGCTTGGCGGGATTCTTGTATTGCCTCGTATTTGAAACGTCAGTCAGGTAATAATGCCGGATAAAACCTTCATTAAATTAAAATTCAAAAATATCAATTTACAAATAAATATAAAAAACAATGCCTGAGTGAGAAAGATATTCATTAACTCGTCCCAGGGAAGCTTTTAACCATGTTGCTTCCTTTTAAGTAAGTAGAAAAGTAAGTAGAAACTAAGTAAGTAGTAGTTTTAAGTAAGTAGAAAAGTAAGTAGAAACTAAGTAAGTAGTAGTTTTAAGTAAGTAGAAAAGTAAGTAGAAACTAAATAAGTAGTAGTTTTAAGTAAGTAGAAAAGTAAGTAGAAACTAAGTAAGTAGTAGTTTTAAGTAAGTAGAAAAGTAAGTAGAAACTAAGTAAGTAGTAGTTTTAAGTAAGTAGAAAAGTAAGTAGAAACTAAGTAAGTAGTAGTTTTAAGTAAGTAGAACTTACAATACATATTACTTTCAACGTTACTTACAAAATACCATACCCTACTACTAATACAATACCAATTGGAGCGAAAACTACGGCTACCTCATGGCAACATAAAACAGGAAATACGAACATACCACTGCACGTAACTGCTAGAGAGAATAATAATTGCTAATACTACATGTAACCTTAAAGGGGACCTACATAAAACTACACGCAACTGCTACTACAAATAAAAGGAATGTTTAAAATACAAATGGAAAACTAAGGTACAAGCGAAGGAAGCTTGCAATCAAGTACGGTAATTGCAAGTGTAGGTTTGAAACTTAGAGCCAAACATGGTGATACAATATAAAACAATGCCTGAGCCCTAAGAAAGAAATTCATCAACTTGGCTCAGGCCAGCTTTTAACCATGTCAATTTCCTTCAACACATGTAGAAAACTAGAAAAGTTTACATCACAAGTTTATGATTAAGCCTCGAGGTTCAAGTACAACCACGAGATCGGTCCATACATTTTATTTGGAAGGAAATATGTATAAATCCAAAAAACGCTGATTGTGGCCTCATTCATATTCAACTCGTATGGCACAAAAATAAAGCTTGTGATTGATTGATTGATTGTTACCTTGCCAGTCTGTTATTGTCAGTTTTCTTGATTCTTCTAATTACTGAGATATTTGCTTTTGCTAAATAATGTTGTGCCAAGTCTGAAGGAGAAAATGAAGTAGAAATATGTGATAAACATTACATATCAGCATTATAAACATTGAATTATATCTAAACATCCCCAGCACATTTTCAGAAAACTGAACCTATATTCAAAATCAGAAATAAAATAAGATATCAAATTTGTAAGGGCATTTACAAGAGCAAATATTCTTGAAAGATTTTCTCAGTTTTATTTGCAACTTGATATGTTTCTAATCACAAGATAAATGCCTGTTGNTCTAATCACAAGATAAATGCCTCTTAAGATGCCCCTTTTGTTGCCGTACTCATATTTTTCCTTGCAGGTAATGCAGCTATCATTTTATTGCCCAACCCTCCCACCCAGGGATAGGCGGGGCTGATGCGGGATCATTCACGTTTTGCTCTAGTGAAAGTGAGCGATGTCCCCGCCTACTGGGGCAACATTTTTATGCGAATGGGAGGCGATAGCTCGCGTTTGTCCCTGGTTACAGCCCCGTCTTGTTATGCTCAAGTTTTTCAGGAAAAGCGAATGGCCTCGGGTGTCCCCGCTCCCTGGTGCAAAATTTTTCAGTGAACAGGAGGCGAATAGCCCCGCATCGGCCCCACCTGTCCCGGGGTGGGGGGGGGGTCGGGGCAATAAAATGATAGCTGCATAAATGCTAACTCCGTACAAGTCCGATACTAAACATACCTGAAACTCCTTTTTCAGTGAAAACAAGGTCTGGTTTGTGTGCTATGATTTCTGTGCACGCTTTCTTGATATATTCCTCTTCTAACTGCAAGATTTTGCTGAGGAAGAAAGAACACATAATTTACCAACTCAATCTAACTTTCCTATGAATCTTTGTTATTTCAACATCCCTTGAAAGATTCCATTTTGAAAGTCTTACCAAACGGTAGATAGACCTCTCTTTGGAAATATGTCACTTTCCAGTTTCTTAAATTGCTTGTTTTCAGGTTAAATGTGAATTATGATAACAAAATACCTACTTCAATTCAATTCCTTCGCAAAATTACCATAGAAATAAATTTGACATTCATTGATAAAGAATGATAATGATGTTAAACTTTTTATGCTTGCTTACCGGTAAATTTCCTTCCTAATCATAAATTAAGCCATGCAAAGTTTCCCATAAAGCATAAATCTATCATATTCCTTATCCCTGCATTGGTTAAACACAAACAACATTTTATTATTTCATCAGCTCTCAATAGATGGTAAACCATGAGAAAATTGGTGCTTACTTGAAATCTTCCTCTTTGGTTATCTCAATATTTGTCTAAAATTGAAATGAAGTAATCTGAACAAACACACTAACAACCATAATAAGGAAGAAAAACTGAACATTGGTCCAACTATAGTCGGTCTAAAATTATATGTCACGTGAAAATACCTGCTAATAAAAATAATTGATGAGTTGTGCATACGTGATTTAGCGTTATTGCAAACCTCACATGACATCTTATTTGAGACAGACTTAGCTTACGATCTCAATAAAGTAAAAAAGGATACAAATGAATAAACTTCAAAAGCTTTACATTCTTGTTAAAGTGGCAGTGCTTACTGATTGTCGTTTCATAAATGCATGATGGAAAATCATTTTGATAGTAAAAAGAACAGGTCTCAATGTTATTGTGCAATGTTAAAAAGGCTTCTCTATAAATAGAACAAAGAAAACACTTAGATACAGTATTGTTTCTTTGGTTATGCATTATTCACGGTACGTGTGCAACTTTGATTCGAATGAGATTACAATTTAGATTTTTGTGCTCTTTGCAAATGTAAGCTTTTAACCTTGCACTGTAAATCCTTTAAAGATGTACACTGAAGTTATAACTATTTAACGATTGCATCTGGATTCTACTTCTCAGCTTTCAAACAGAATTGTTAAAACAATAACTTTGAGCTTACCATGCTCTCTCCTTTTTTGTATTCTAATCCACAATCAAGCAACAAGATCCTTGGGTTTTCAATGCGCCTGAAAGAAAATCTTCTCGTACAAAATGTTCCTTGGACAAAATGTTAAAGCATTTTCTAGGTATTGATCAAATAGATTCATTTTAAAATAAAATACTTCTTTATTAGTGTATGAATATTACAAAGATTAGGCATCATCTTACAAAATGCATTTTATTAAAGCAATCCTCAAATTAAAGAGTTGTTTACCTTTTCATCCTTGGATGTGTGACATCTTTGTTGAGCATAATACCATCAAGAACTTTAGAGTCTTCTAATGCACCTCCTGGGACCTGGGTAGGGTATGCAAATTGGTGTGAATTTCATGAACACATGAAATGTTGTCAGAGCAGTTTATGCTTGATAATCTAGCCCAACAAAAATGGCATTGACTGCTCAATGGAAATTAGCATAAATATGGTAATTTGTACAAGGAATTCTCACCAACAGAATTCTAAAAACTGATATCATTATTTCCTTACCTTTTCAACTTTAGCATATCTTTTGATATCAATTTCCCTTCTACCATTATCATCTTTTAGAACAGTTCTAACTGCTTTCAAGGCAATTGATGTTGCCAGATCACCCCTGCAAAGAAAAGTTTAATAACTATGAAATGCACAGATTTCAATAACTTTTACTATAAATAATACAGCTGAATTGATCTCATTCTTTCCAATGCATAATTTTCCTTGTAAAAATTTATAAGCAGACAATAAAAAGAAAAGCCCATTTTCCTTTGATACAACAGCAGCAATAACAATAATTTCATTGTCTACTGTAATATGACAAAACTTTTAAATAAATGTATTTAAATGTTGAATATTACCAATTTCCCATGAGCTTTGTTCCTAAACAGCTTTGTATAATATTCATCATTTCTTTATCATTTTCAACATCTATTGGGGTACTAAAATGAAACAAAGATACATTTAACATAAACTTAAAAGGTAGAGAAGAATTATTATAATAATTTAACACAGATACTACCAAAGTCCTACAACTTCTTTGTGGATGTTAAGTTCAAAGGAACTATCCAAGTACATTGTAACTTAACATAGACTTATCAGGTTAGAATTCTCACTAACTCTTTTAAGATCTCATATAAATTTGTGGATATCAAATCATGAATGAATTACACTGGAGCAATGCAATTAAAGTGGAAAGATGACTGGTATCAAACATCAATTAACGTCATGTAAGAGAATGCAAAATATTACTTGGGGATGTGAGAATTAAAATCATTCCAACTCTGATATCCCTGTACATCCAAAAGCACTCACATCTTTCATATCAAATACAGTGTGCAGTAAAAACTGACAGAAAAGAACCTCAAGATTAAAGACCTCCAGGCTGATACTTGGCTAAGATCTCTTAAGATTTTAATGCATAGAAGTCTAGAATTATTAATAATAGTTACATAATTAAGTAAGGATATTTTACACCAAAAGAGCTTTTTCATACCTGATTTGGTTCCTCAAGATATCAACCATATCATCTAAAGCTTGTCTATATGCAGCAATAATGACAGTAGGGTGCATCTTTTCTTCAAGAAATTGATTTGCAGCAATCAACATTTCTCCAGCTAAGATAACAACAGATGTTGTCCCATCTCCTACTTCCTCGTCTTGTGCCCTGCTTATTTCTATCATACTTTTAGCTGCTGGATGCTGAACAATGATTTCACGAAGGATAGCGTTTCCATCATTTGTCATAACAATACCACCCATTGGATCCATCAGCATCTGAAGGTAAAACAACAATACTTTGAAAGCTTAGGGTGGTTCACAAGTTATTTCAATTGGTTTAGGGAGGGGGGCCATAAAATATTGACCTCTCAGCATCAAAAGAGCTGCAATAATTTTGTCTAAAGCAATGTCTGCCTTCATCTACACCTTCTCATGATCAAATTTGGTTGAGCCCTGTCTAAGCCGCAAGTTAAAAATAAACAACATTACAGGNCTGAACAATGATTTCACGAAGGATAGCGTTTCCATCATTTGTCATAACAATACCACCCATTGGATCCATCAGCATCTGAAGGTAAAACAACAATACTTTGAAAGCTTAGGGTGGTTCACAAGTTATTTCAATTGGTTTAGGGAGGGGGGCCATAAAATATTGACCTCTCAGCATCAAAAGAGCTGCAATAATTTTGTCTAAAGCAATGTCTGCCTTCATCTACACCTTCTCATGATCAAATTTGGTTGAGCCCTGTCTAAGCCGCAAGTTAAAAATAAACAACATTACAGGGTGAGTCAAAAAATATTAAATGTTTGTGAGCCTGCGGTGGTCTATCTTTTCACCAGATTCATCTTTACGAATGTTTTTATCATTTACCTAACATGCAAAAATGTCCAAAAATAAAAAAACGTCCCATTTCAATAATTTCAATATCAATACAGGTGAAACACCTACCATTCAATTTACCTGCCTGAATTTTCAATGTGTATGCATGCATGCTGGCTGTACAACAAACCAAAATCAAAGAACTCTGACCAAAGTTAACAAAATTACAAGCTCAAAAGGATTAACTTCCTTTTGACTCATCTCTGGAAGACAGAAAAGAAACTTTGCAAGATGATGCCATCGTACATTCTGACTTAATGAAGTGCTTGATCACACAGACGATTAATGATAAATCAAAAGTTCAAAGACTTATTGGAAGAACATATCAAGTGATGCCTTATTTCAGGATCTGTTGCAGGGAGGTAGGGGTGCTCAAGGTCACAACTTGTCATGCATTGTGTGCATAATTTCTTCTCTGTTCCTCTGGTATGATGTATGAAGCCAAACTCACCTTCAACATTGCTCTTGGACCAAGACATGTTCTGATGACATCTGCAATTGCCTGATAAAATAAAATATGGACAGGGATAAATATTTTCACAATATTGCAATATTTCATTTGTAAAAGATAATGAGGTTTATTCACTTCTGGACATTTTCTTGTAGAACAATGGGAAACAAAATAAATCAAAGAAATTCTGGAAAAAATGGTTTCTTGTAAAGCATATTCATCCTTGGATTAGAGAATTCAACAACTTGAAAAGCATATCAACAACCTGGAACAACAGGACTGCATTGTGTGAAGCTTTACAAATTTACCATGGTTCTTACAAAAACTGTCCGTAAAGTTTGATTACAAATAAAGATGACAAAGAATTGTCTTTTGAAGCAAACTAGAGAACAGATGACTGCACAAACAGTAAGGCAACATTTATACTAAGGAGATACCAAGCTTAATGCAGACTATTCACTGCTTACCTTAGCAGCACCAATGTTTCCAAGTTGAACTTTTTTGCCAGAATCTCTTTGGACTGTGTCCTCTAAAATAAGATAAAAAAGGGTATGGAAACAAGGAACAAATCATCATAAAATTGCCAAATCACATTTAAAATGTAAACATCATGCCAAAGACTAGTCAATAATGAATAAACATATTCCAGGTAAATCATAACCTTTTTTGACTTCATCAAACTTCTTTCATGTTGTTTTTCAAATTTTTCAAATTATCTTAATTGTGACTGAAATAGAAAATCTTGCTTTGCTATCATCTTGCTCATATTGGCAAATCTGAGGATCACAAAGAAGGTTTTCAGTGTACAGTTTAGGCTACAAATACTGATAGACAAAAGAAACAGTGTTGTTGAAAGACTCTTTTTCAAAACCTCTGTAGGTGCACTATAAATTTTGCCATCACCCAATTGTACCGCCAGTGTTTTATGGACGATTTTTAAATGTCAGATAGGTGCATTTAAGTTGAATATTAGCAAATTTAGCTGTGGACTCACTAAGTCCTAATGCTCTATCATTTTGTTCCTTTCTCCAGTCAAAAGGGGTACTTTATAGAGACCCGGTTGAATTTGCGTTTCTTTACCTGCTGGGCCAGTCTGGAAAGTATGGCAGTTCTCAACGAGATCTCGAGTGTGCAGACCAGGGAAGCAGTAGCATGTTTGTGTGCAAGGCCATTTATTCCTTTGTTTTCAAAGTAGTGAACAAAAGATCTCGTTCAAAATCAGCGTGCACACAAAATTTTTGAAAAAAATCTTGTGCGTGCAGCTGCCACATTCTGCAGGCTGGCTGCGGTGGATGGCACAAATGTGGACATTCTTCTTTACTTGGACATTGCTTTATAGTGACTGATTACAAATACTACTTAGGTTCATGAGTGGCAAAAGGCATCAACCATTCATTGTCATCAAACGCTTTAATAAAATTTTTGTTATTACTTTCTTTGGTTTCCTGCTGGAGAAAGGGGGATAATATGTAGTTGTTGCCCAGACTGGAATCAGCATATGGTGCGCCACAGACCCAAGCTAAACAATGGAAATAACAATAGAACAAAAGAATTGGTGTATATCTGTGGCGCACAGCCCACCCAGATTCCACGTAGGGTTGTTGCTTTTCATTCAAGAAAAGGAGCTTGCACATAATAGCAGGAGGTTTAGTATCTTGCAACCTGAGGAGTGGAGTGAGAGGAGATCCCTAAAAACTAACAACAACTACTGAGTCTGAGTTGTTTGTTATTTTTTAAAACCTTGAACCTTTCTTTATAAAAGTTCACAGGCATGCACTTGATCGTGTCAGACAATAGGTAATAAATAGGCTTTGACTACATACATCCTGGCTGTGCAAATTATAAAGGAAAAGGGCTTGACCTAATATGATGGTCATTCATATCATACTATCCGTGGACGTGCTAGTTTAGGCCCATCCCCAAAAGTCCCGCCATCATCAAAGAAAGAAAGGTACCTTGCAATTATTCTCCCTCTGCTACCGCTGCAAAAATGGAAATATACTTACTAAGGACAAAAACAGGAGCTCTCATCATAGCTGTAGGATAGGGAATAACTTTGGCTTTATTGGGCTGTGTCCTCGTGGGTATTCTTCGAGGAAATGCTTTCCCTTCACTGCACCTGTTTTGCGAGAATGTTCCAAAGGCCTTCCATGTGAATGAGGCTGTGTTCTATAGTGAGGCAGGATGTCGCGCACAGCCAATGGAGGTATGGCACTAGTGTCGTTTCGCGCTGGATCACATCGTTTGCCGAGATGGAACTTGGGGCCTGATTATATAGAAGCGGGCTAGCTCTTTTGCTGAGATAAAATCTAGGTTGGTTGGTATTGCATGTGAAAAGAGCTGTGATACT
>REGL01000436.1:88850-99315 GCA_004194395.1 Aurelia aurita complex sp. Pacific | reverse complement strand
CAACTACTGAGTCTGAGTTGTTTGTTATTTTTTAAAACCTTGAACCTTTCTTTATAAAAGTTCACAGGCATGCACTTGATCGTGTCAGACAATAGGTAATAAATAGGCTTTGACTACATACATCCTGGCTGTGCAAATTATAAAGGAAAAGGGCTTGACCTAATATGATGGTCATTCATATCATACTATCCGTGGACGTGCTAGTTTAGGCCCATCCCCAAAAGTCCCGCCATCATCAAAGAAAGAAAGGTACCTTGCAATTATTCTCCCTCTGCTACCGCTGCAAAAATGGAAATATACTTACTAAGGACAAAAACAGGAGCTCTCATCATAGCTGTAGGATAGGGAATAACTTTGGCTTTATTGGGCTGTGTCCTCGTGGGTATTCTTCGAGGAAATGCTTTCCCTTCACTGCACCTGTTTTGCGAGAATGTTCCAAAGGCCTTCCATGTGAATGAGGCTGTGTTCTATAGTGAGGCAGGATGTCGCGCACAGCCAATGGAGGTATGGCACTAGTGTCGTTTCGCGCTGGATCACATCGTTTGCCGAGATGGAACTTGGGGCCTGATTATATAGAAGCGGGCTAGCTCTTTTGCTGAGATAAAATCTAGGTTGGTTGGTATTGCATGTGAAAAGAGCTGTGATACTTTGATGAAGAGAAATCACAGCTCGTTTATTGGGCTGGCTCACTTGCATGTAATAGCAGCTGGCATTTTATGTGGAATAGACCATGTATATGAGCTGACCCATTTGCCGTGCTCCGTTGCCGAGCCAGCTAGCCTCATATAATCGGGCCCTGAGTTCTTTGAAGAAATTACCTTCAGAGTAATATGAAAAAGGCTTGAGATATCTTTCCTTTTCGCAATCTAAGAGTTGAGGTTCTTATAAGCTGTTTCTTAAAAAATCCGTGAAATACGTGCATTTAAGATTTAGTAAGAGACATATCGATTGGCTTCATATTTTTGTATTTTTGAAAAAAGAATCTTGTATTTTGTACTTGAATCTATTTACGTTCTCACATCTTGTTACACTTCAAATCCAGCAAATCGGAGGAGTGAGGGTAAATTCGCCCTTAAGAGAATTTCAACCAATTTTACCACTGCAGTTCCTTTTTTTAGTGGAAAGCTTGACAAAATAAAAAGCTAGAAACTGAAAGGCAAATGATTGAGATTTGTTGGCAACTTAAGATAGAGGCCTGGGTAATCTACATATAGCCTTAGACACGCAGAGGCCTTTTGGACTCGTGTCTTGATCAGAACGTGACTTCGATTCAACCTCTCCACATCAAGTTTCAATAGATAATAAATTTACCGGATTTGTGGCAATATCCTTGCACTGAATGAAAGAAACAAGCAAGGGAAAGGGAACACATTTTTCGTTTAAATCCAGTATCAGCAATTTAACGAAAAACCACTAAAATCATGTAACAGTCAACAAATCACTGATCCAATTAGCCTAAGCAAAGTTTACCAAATTTACAGTAACTCATAGTTTCATTAGTCTACTTTATTTATTTACAAATCGTTCTGCAAAATCAACTCCTGTTCGCACAGTCAGTTTAACATTTGTTCCATAAAGGCTTAGTGCTGGGTAAAAAGTTCCTTTTCGTGTTAGCAATGATCGTCGTTCGTTCCTTCTTCCCAAAACCAAATCACCTATGGAAAAAGGAAATCACTGAAAATTTCTAAATATAAACAATATTCTGCTGATGCAATTTTCTCTATCTAATAAAATAACATTGCAACAAGACGTGCCTGGAAAAACAACAAATCGCTTAACAAGTGGAAGCTTTTGTCCCTTCAAAGTAAAATGACTTTATGGCCTTTCTTCTGTACTATTTCTATGGCCAAATCATTTTTCCCGTTTGGAACACTTATTCTTTGTGTATTAGTGGGAACTCGTATTTTTTCATCCAAAAAGCAGTTGTTCCCAGATACTTTGCAAGTTGAGACGTGGGTTATTTTCATTATTTTGCCCCGAAGAGTTTGTCAGTTAGAGGGGAAGCTTGAACCAGGAATAACTGTGCGAGCGTTTAGGAGAGCAACAGAAAGTTTATGATTAGCGAAAGGCAGCAATTGGCCAGCAATTTCGAATGTATCGATTTTTTAATATGCTCAACCTTAACGAAATTGTGATCAGAAGACTTAGTAAATATAAAATTCTGAAATTCAACATAGAATTCAAATAACTAATGTTTAGAATGAGAATTTCACTGAATTCAGACTCACCATGACAATAAGCATCCATCCATTTCTCATTCGAATCAACATGAATTCCAATTATCATACCTTCTGCTTCGGATTTTGATCGTATCATCTGTATCTTATTTCTTGTGTCATTGCATATAATCTTTGTATGTTGATGTATTTGCAATGCATAAGAGTAGGAATCTTCGCCAAGCACTGGATCTTGAAGATCTTTATTAGCAATCCCAATACCTACAAAATTAACCAAATATCATGTCATTTATAAATCTAAGCGCAATTGCTCTTTTCATTTTGATAACGGATCATTTAGACAGTGACTCAGAAACATATACCCACTCTTTGAAAAATATATACCCACTCTGTTACCTGACTGAATGTTAAATTTAATTTTCAGAAATTATTCATAATTCAAAATGCATTCAATTCATCTCAAATGACGAATTTTAAGTTAGTGGCTCAATCTGGTCTATATTTCAACGATTAATATGGTAATAAACCATAATGTCTACAATACGGTATCAAGCACAAATCTTACACTCTTCTGGTTTACGATTAAGAAATTTGATGACATCACTTCATAAAATGAGTTTAAAAATTAAATATGCAGTAATTACCAAAGATACTGAACATTTCTGAAAGGTCCAATGGTAGATAATTTAAGTACAATAGCCAAAGTCTCTTTCAAGCCGTTCAGTTCAAAGAAATAAGTCATAGAATTTTACACCAACAAAAAGTAAAGATTTAAAGTCTATATCATTGACTGGCTTACCCACAACGGCAGTTTCATTTTGCCCATCAAACTGATCAATACATATTTCCCAATAATGACGGCCATTTGACAAAGGGACATCGCCTAGCACTGTAGCATAAACTGGGCTGGATAAGGAGACACACTTTTGGTGAATTTGAAGATCACAATGAGCAGATCTTTTATCCAGCTTGAAGTTAAAACCTGAAATGAAATGTCCAAGTATAAAGCTTTTTTCTCTTCTGCCTCTTTCCCTTCGTTATCATTTCACATAGAGACATATGCGTCTAAAGCAGGAGGGTTAAGGGGCTAGGGGGCTGCAGCACCTCTAATCAGGGAGAATGCATCGCATTTCAGCCTCCATTTCGGAAGCTTTAACTCACTGAAGCAATCATATTTGGAAAAAATCCCCGGGGGGTCTACTTAATACATTGAGCACCCGGCGATGTGCCTGCCAATAGGGCCCCATTTTCGGTTGAAAATTCCAGGACAGGGTTATAGCATTTGTGTACTTATTCTGGCACAGGTATGTTCATTAAAGCTTCTTTCCCAGGACAGGTCAGATTTGACATGCAAAATTAAGGTAACTCACAAAAGAGACTGGTATTATCCAGGAGAGGTATTATGTTTTCAAACATTTATTCCACGACAGGGTCATAAAATTTTCCTTTGGCAGGCACATCCCATTGTTTCTCTCCAAGGTACACCCCCCGGGACAAAATCCATGATAAGCTCTCTAAACGTTGGGCATCCCCTACGCTCATGCGTAAAGATAAATAGATAATTTCAAAGCGCGAACAGTTTTCATGTTTCTAATTTCAGTTAAGCGACAGGATGGAAAAATGTAGCGCATACAAATAATTTCCCATAAATACATCAGGTTTCTACTTTATACAGTTCTACACAGTATCACTGATATTGCGAAAATAAAAGTGCGGTTCTTTTCATGATATGGTTTTACATGTATCAACTTGTTCCTTACCAAAATTAGAAAGGTGTACGCCAATGCACTTTCAAAGAAGTACATCCAGTCTCCAGTCTCATTTGCATAATAATAAAGGAAGTCACCAAATGCNGAAAATTCCAGGACAGGGTTATAGCATTTGTGTACTTATTCTGGCACAGGTATGTTCATTAAAGCTTCTTTCCCAGGACAGGTCAGATTTGACATGCAAAATTAAGGTAACTCACAAAAGAGACTGGTATTATCCAGGAGAGGTATTATGTTTTCAAACATTTATTCCACGACAGGGTCATAAAATTTTCCTTTGGCAGGCACATCCCATTGTTTCTCTCCAAGGTACACCCCCCGGGACAAAATCCATGATAAGCTCTCTAAACGTTGGGCATCCCCTACGCTCATGCGTAAAGATAAATAGATCATTTCAAAGCGCGAACAGTTTTCATGTTTCTAATTTCAGTTAAGCGACAGGATGGAAATTTTTTGCACATACAACTAATTCCCATAAATACATCAGATTTCGACCTTACAATTCTACACAGTATATCACTGATATTGCAAAAATAAAAGTGCAGTTCTTTTCAAGATATGGTTTTACATGTATCAACTTGCTCCTTACCAAAATTAGAAAGGTGTACGCCAATGCACTTTCAAAAGAACTACATCCAGTCTCCAGTCTCATTTGCATGGTAAGAAAGGAAGTCACCAAATGATATTGGATGAATAAGAAAATAAACACAACCCCGTTTCAAAGGCCACAACTCCTTGGATATCAACAAACACAACCCCCGTTTCAAAGGCCATTGCTCCTTGGATATCAACAAACACAACTTCCGTTTCAAAGGCCACAGCTCCTTGGATATAAATAAACACAACCCCTGTTTCAAAGGCCACAGTTCCTTGGATATCAATAAACACAACCCCCGTTTCAAAGGCCACAGCTCCTTGGATATCACAGTAATGATATTGGTAAGTAAATCATTCAATAGTTGACGCATTCGAAAATGTCTTAAAATTTACCTGATTGAAATCAGCGACTCCGTTCAAAGATTATGAAGGATTTTTTATGAAAAGCCCCTCCAAGAAACCTTGAAAATAGCGCAAAAATCAAGACTTAATTTTTTCTGCCTTACAGCAATGGCTTTTACAAGCTTTGACACGTGCTACCCCTTTGGGAGAATGAAAATGTCATCCCTGGAGGCATAGTAATATTATTCCAGGCAATTGAATCCTTCTCTAAGAGGATGACACGTGCTAAAACGTGTTAGTTAAAGTCATTGCTGTCAGGTACAAATGTTAGGAAAGTTTGTTCGCGATTTTAGGCCTGTTTTTTGAAGGGGCTTCCTCGATAAAGTTCATCATAACTTCACAATGGAGTGACCAATTTCAGTCAAGTAAATTTCAAAGTAGATTTGAACATGTCTAACATTAAATGATATATCTGTCAATATCATCACTTCGTTATGCAGGGAGCAGTAGCTTTTCAAACGGGGATGGTTTTTTTCTCACTCAGCAGTGGTTACCTTTTGCAGTCATCCCTGAAAACACACCACTTGCTTTGCTTTTACCCATAAAATTCACAGCAACAACACGACACGAAACTTCATTATTATAAGGTAAATGTTCACGCTTAAAAGTAGTCTCACTGCCACGATAAACCTCTTGAAATTGCAACGGCTCATTTGAACTTGTGTGGTTATGTACGTTGAACATTTCCACGATGAAGTAATCGACGCAGTCTGATGAATCAGTGATCGACCATTCCAAGGCTAATGTCGTGTTTTTTACCTTGCTGGTTACCGTGGTTATTCTTGGTTGGCCTAAAATATCAATCATAGATTCATCGAGGATTATGATGATGATCATTTTCAAAAAAGAGACAGTTCTATGGCTTTAAAATTTCATGGCAATCAAAGTAACTATGACATTTGCATTAAATCAAACGAAAGATACATTAACCAATCGTGCAATGTCTTTTAAAGATTGCTATGCTGGAAAGTCTTAATATTTAATTTAATATAGTAGTAATAATAATAATAATAATAAATGTTGGTTAAGGGGCTGGAAGGCCAAGGCCTATAAAACCCTGACTGTCTATGATTACTAATCTAGTTTAGTTTGAATTCGAATTTTGAATCCCCGTGTAGGCGGTCAAAGAGTTTTTCAAACGTTATCACATCCTTTGCTTCGACGATGCTAGCTGGCAAGCAGTTACACTCTTTTATGATGCACTGGGAATAAAAGTTCTTTCTCACAATTGATATAATTGGAAGTTTTAATATAATTAAGATTTACTTACCAGGAATAGTAGGTAACTCAAGCCCTGACAATGCTTTAACTTTGATGTGCTCTCCTCGTATCCATATTGATGGCCTTAAGCCGGGTTTGATACCAGAAAACGTTTCTAAGCTATTTGTTAAGAAACCACCTCTTTGGAGCAATATACAGTTGACATAAATATTCAATATCTCTGAGTCAAAATCAAGATATAGTCTGACTTGTGAATCTCGTACTTTTTGAACAGACTTGGCAATAATTCTTTCGCTGCTCACTACCTCAGAATCAGAGCGTTTATTGTTGCAATGCAGGAGGACTGCATAAGCATCTGGGACCTGATCGATTGATTTTAGGCTGCAAACCATCTTTGTGAGACCGAATGCTAGGAAAAGATACAACGGTTAATCAATCAATCAATCAATCGATCAATCAATCAATCAAGTAATCAAGTAATCAAGTTGTCAATCAAACGAGCTCAAGTTTCAATCTGGACCAGAACCATATTTTGGAAAAACAAATTTGAAGAATCTAAAGGCCGAAATTTTGATGGAAAATGTCTGAACGTTGTGAAAATTACAATAAAACTGGAAAAAAGATCCTTCTTGACGCTAGATGAATGCACGAGTCTTACTGTAAAAGCTATGTAAAGCTCTGTCAAGTGGGAGGGGCTTACTAGAGAGGGGGCCTATCTAAATTTGGCATAAAAGGAGAGGCAATTAGAAGAGGTATATGGTTTTTGCAGAGGACATGCCCATTCAATTGCAGTAGATGTAAATGTTAAACCTCAAAATGAAGAAACTTCACCAGGCTGAGCTATAAAAGTGATGGTTTTTAAATTCGGGTTCTTACTGCATTTTGCCAGATGTAGACAAGAAATGCATGAAAGTGAGTGAGTAGCCTGCTATTGGTAGTCCGCAAGCAGTCTAGCTATATTTCTTCTGCGGAGGAGCGTTGAGGCTGAGCGCACGCCGCCTAGGCTCCAAATCTTTAAAAAAGTTGGTGTAAAATCCTATGACCTGATTCTTTGAAATAAACAGCTTGAAAGAAACTTTAGCTACTTTGCTATAAGGCTACCACTGGACTCTGCAGAAATCTTCTGTCAAAGTTCTTTACAGAGATTCTGAATGACTTAATCATAACGAATAATTTCCAAAAAAGTCATGATTCAGCCAATTTAGAAGCAAAAGCACAGTCTCCCATCATCGTATCTCCTGGACAATTTGTTCTTCGACATGTTTGAATCATGCGAGGTACAAAAAAATTTACAAGCGAAATTCTCACCGACATAATTTGCTCCTGGATTGAATTGTTCTGCAAGAAATCCCCAACAATGCTTCCCAATGCAAATCTCAGTGTCAGCAACCAAACATGATCTATCATGGCCAGGTTGGCAAATTATATTCCCATCTGAAATTTCTTGAATTAAATCAGTAGGAGATTTCAACATATTGAAAGTCAGTCCTGTTGAGAGAATTTAGCATAAGTTACTCCAAACACACAATTAAACCGGAAAATTTTAGAAAACGTTCAGCTCAAAACTACTTCAAGATTGATCCAATTCTTTGGAACATTATACTTGTTATAACAGCATGCGAAGAATGACATAAGCCATAACAGAGATTTCAAAGGTAAACAAGATCGGCTATAAGATTGATCCCTGCGGAACCAACCAAAGAAAGAATGAATGAATGAATGAATGAATGAAAGAATGAATGAATCAATGAATAAAAGTTAAAAGAAAAACGAATCACAGAAGTGAACATTGAACTTACCTTTTGATGTCTCCAGAATTATTTCTTCACTTGGATCTCCAACGCCAAAAATATTTACAGCTCTTATTCTCACTTTTACTTTCAGGGAATATTTGAATGTATCCATTTCAAAATTTGTTTTACATCCTCGATAAACCTCATGAAATCTTTGGCTTTCTGGTCTTGAATCAGAAACGTTGCAATATTTTACTTCAACGATGTATGCAGCTGATTGAGCCTCTAAACCCAGTGCGTTCCAAACAATACATATTCTGGTGTTCGATGCGAAGCATTTCTCAAAGCAAGGCTGTGGAGGTGCTGAAAAGAAACACAATTTGAGGTCATCGAGGACATCTCTGCAAGTTATTTATCAAAAATTTGCCAATAACTGCAATAATTTGGCATCTATTTCAGGTTTTGTGAGGGTATCAAAAAATCAATCTCAAACGACAGATTTTGTATCATGGGTTTAAAACGCAGAGATGTCATTGACTGATTAGGGTGAAATTGGATGATTTCGGCATGCTCTGACAACCAGCACGGATTTGAGCCTTTTCTTGCACCGAAGCAACTGTGGGATTTCGCAAATGTATTTACATTACATACAGACTCAGTTCCATCTATTTTATCTGGATATTGTGATTAATCAGTCATTCCCAGCTGATGAAGGCATACGTCAAGGTTTCAGTGTGCTAAAGATCTTGTCTTTTTTGCATCTGAATTTCTTTTATGGATTTAAAGGCGCTAAAGGAGTTTTGTCGTATTTGTTTAGAGAGCCATTTTGATCCCGGGTCCTTTGCAGGCACGCTGCAATTTCAGACCAATTCTTTAAAAATCTCCAAAGTCTTAATGATAGTCCCTACATATATTATTAGAAATCTAAAAACAACCAATAACAATGCTTATTCGTCATTAAAATCAAAGATTTTATTTCCGGTCTAGACAAAATTCTATTTTCCATGAAAACTTTTTATTTCTTCTCTCGAAAACTTTTCTTTCTTTCTTTTTCCTTTTGAATAGCACTCCTTGGGGGACCATTATGGAACAAGGTCGCATTGACCTTTTAATGCTATCCCTACCATCTTTAACCATGGGGTGTTTTTAAATTAGATTATTAAATTAGATATGTAGTTTTTGCCTGTAATTATTTTAATTTTATAGATATTGTAATTAGATTTCTTTTCTTTTATAACTAGGTATATTTAGTTTGATGGCAAAAATTTACATACATACATAAATAGACTGCCTGAAAATGAAATTTGGCCTAAGCATGAATATGGAGCCATACTACAGTAGTTGAACGGATTTAAATGTTTGAATTTGGTGAATTTTCTATCATTTCAACTAAAGCAGTGCCGATCCTTATTTTTTGCTTAGGCCACTTTTGATTTACATACTGTCTGAAATTGCAGCGTGCCTGCAAAGGACCCTGGATGAAAATGGCTCTTTAATGCTTGTCAACTTCATACAAACATAAATATTAAACCTTTGAATTAATACTCACAATGAAATAACAAAACAATACAGAAATAAGAGGATAATAACATACGTGGCACTTCGTTAGGTAGTGGTAATTCCGAAATGAAATCCACACATATTCCCTTTCCTTTCATTGTGACAACTGGGAGAAAAGATCCTTCGATGTTTTCGAATGTCGAGTTCTTCGAAGCATCCTGCGTGATTAGTACTCCATTTGAATAAATATTCAACGTTTTGGTATCGAAATTTAGAACGAATGTCATCATCATATCTTTAAGTTCAGTCTTCGTTGTTCTGAGTTGAATTTTGTTGCTGGTGTTTCTGCAGTTTTTCGTAGCATCTGGAATGATTTCAACTCCATAAAACATGGTGTTTTCATCTGAAAAGGAAATGTATGAACAAATACTAAGAAGGTGAAGCAAAGGACTTTTTAACAGTCGGTTTAGTTAGTACTTTGGTTTGGTTCCGATTTCTTGTCTGTCTAACGAAAGCTTGTCTGTTTAACGAAAGCACAAGATGTGACTCAAATCATTTGAATTTGTAAAAAATCAACCACCCAATGAATGAATCAATCAATGAATCAATGAATCAATCAATCAATCAATCAATCAATCAATCAATCAATCAATCAATCAATCAATCAATTAACAATCAAAGCTGTTAAATATCATATTAATAAAAATTGTATATAATATACCGGATGGGTGGAAAATGTACAGACGTCTCAAATCCTGTAACTTTCAAACTATTCTTCAGAAATCTATAAACTAATAACTCTCATGTAGCTAACATATCAACTTAGACAAGGAAATTTAGTTTGTCAAAACCAGTCGCACTATTCTCAAATTGCGAGCGATTTCATGAAAATGCTTCATCTTGAGATCCTTAAAAACAGACCTCAAATCATTAAACAAATCTGCTGACAATTTAGCGCGACAACTTTCCCAACCAAATTCTGTCGCTGAAACATGTACTGGGCATCTAAAAGGATGTTGAATAACGATATCCACTTTGGACGGACTTAGACTTATTACAAATCGTC
>REGL01000436.1:71529-84753 GCA_004194395.1 Aurelia aurita complex sp. Pacific | reverse complement strand
CCTTATTAATCGTTGGGGAGAGGAGAGGAAGGCTCGATTATGATTGGCATTGGAAATGAATAACTAAGCTGTACTGTTACACACATTGAAAAGTGCTTAGTTCAATAAAGTTCAATAGAAAAGTGCTTCCATATAACTTAAGAATAAACGATCTCCTCCAACTTCCTAAAACCAGGACTAATAAATATGGAAAAGAGTCTCGTTCGTATAGGGGTAGCATGGTTTGGAATCGACTTCCAGACCAATATAAAGCTGCGAAAAACGATGATGAATTCAAAATGAAAATCAGAAGTTGGAAGGGATCCGGATGTAACTGCCGCATTTGTGTAATATAACTTAATTTAATTTCTGACATTGTAAATAGGGTAGAGTTGGCCTTTATTAGCATTAGCTATCTCTCTAGCCAACTGTAAATAAATTGTATTATTATTATTGAATCGAATCTCATCATATCTCTTGGCTCTCACATTGAAGATTTCACATTCCTTCATACATCCTTTATCTGACGACAACCAGACTTTGTTTGAAACTGCACTATCAGCCCGTTTACCTCCTGTGTTAAGTTTGTTTAACTCAGCCATAAAATAGTTTCATATGGAAAAGAAAAAGCAGATCTTATCCGAAACTTATGAAAGAAACTGCAAATATGGTACAAAGAAAATTTGAAAAATTAAAATTAGCATTCTAAAACTTCACTTTGTGATAGCAAAACTTCTCAGAAGAGTTCAAAGACGACATACAGTACTATGGATGGCGCGCACGAAATGGATACCCATAGATTATCTTATATACGACTCTCCAGAGAATACTAAATTCCTTCCAAACAAATAAACATGTCCGAAAGTTTTAAGTTTTAATAAACTAACACATGAGAAAATCTTTTATTACTCACTTCTTTGCATCTTAAGTCTTGCCGTGATTTCTCGACGACTTTACTCTTCATTAATCCAAGCAACGCAAAAGTATTTTGCAAAATGAAATTTGAAATCACAGACAGAGTAGTTATTACGTCAAATTAACACATCATCAGACATTAATTCACGACCTACCTATTGGCACCTTGAGTCTTTCTATGAGCTTCTCGATAATTCCATTCCTCATCAATCCATGAACACCATTATTTGGCAAATGAAATTTGAAATCACACGCAGGACATTCAACTCGATGTTTGTTCGATTGCTCTGGTGAATGGCCTAGCCATTTTACAATTCGGTTGGATGCTTCTGAATCATATTTGTAAACTGTTTCAGCACATCTCAGGCATAAATTATGTCCACAAGGAAGTAGGACGGGTTCTGTGAACAAGTTCGTGCATAACGGGCATATTAATTCTTCATCCATATGGCCGAATGCTGCACCAGGCAGGGACGAGCAAAATACCTTCAAAATAAAGTATTACTGTTATCATATTTTTCACAAATGGTAGCCGTACTGTTGTAGGAGGATAACTGATTTCGATAATCTTCTAGGTAACAAGAGGTAATTCTCAACAGAGTAAACCCAGAACCTTTTAAGTTTATCACAAAATTAAGGAAAATGCAGCAGGGATAGGTCAGTGGCAGCACGCTCAACTACCAATCTGAGGGTTGATGGTTCGGGCCCCGGCCTTGTCAAGCCAGCTACACAAAGAGAGGCAAGTCACCAACTCTCTGTATTCCAGGATAAAATATTTATAAAGTGTGGTCACATCGAGAGGAAATACCAGGTCACTGCTTTGATAAGCTTAACTTCTCAATATCCTAAAAACTACCTCTGAATGTTACGTAGAAATATAGAAGCAAAAATTCTTAAAAGCATGTTACATCATCTAATCATGTCATTTCATTCTTGTCATTTGATTCCAAATCAGTTTGCAGATCAAACGCTAATGTAAGAACTAATTGAGAATCTTGTAGCACCAGCAGTCCCTTTCAGGGTTTCATGAAACGACTTCCACATACATACAAATAATTTTTACCATGATTTAGATAGATCAGTGCACATTTTGCAATTGGAGAAAAATGGCTGACTACTGCATCAAGTTTTGCTGGACAAACCTCGCAACTGAAAGCCCATTCATCAGCTGCTAACTTAAAGTAAAATAAGAATTAAGAAAATAAGACGAATGATAGAAAGATGAACTGACTTACCTTCTCTTATCATTCACTCTTTCCTTTATGACCCATGACAACGATGATAAAGATAGCATGTATTAGCAGATGGTATTAAATGATTAATCAATTAAAAAATTCATGATATTATTGTAAAGGATTGGCCACAGCAATAAACCACAATACTTGGCTTCTTTGCATCTAGTGTTCAAACCACAACATTTTTCTTTGTTGTCGAAGTTAAATAAATCTCAACAAAATTTATCAATTATTCACAGAAGGTACCTTTAGCAATGATTTTTAAAAATAAACGATATTAAAAAGATCTTTATGAATATTTCAAACTGAAAGGAATCTAATTCTAGATTTCCATCTTATGATGCTTATGCACCAACTTTTGAATGCATGACACTGAAAGCATTGCACAATATATCCTAACTTTTTTAAACTAAACTGTCTATTGAAACAAAACTCAATCAATCAATCAATCAATCAATCAATCAATCAATCAACCAATCAACCAACCAATCAATCAATCAATCAATCAATCAGTTGTTACGGAAAGATGATAAATGGTAGTTCAAGAATTCATTTCCCATTAAAAAATATTCATGCCTTAAGAAAATCATTGAAAACATTCTTGAAGGAGGGCAATAGAAATACACAATATTATTTTTGACCGATTAATATTTTAGGTAAACTACAAATGAATTGAAACACTTTATCTAAACATTATTTTTCACACG
This sequence comes from Aurelia aurita complex sp. Pacific, assembly GCA_004194395.1. Classification (NCBI taxonomy): domain Eukaryota; kingdom Metazoa; phylum Cnidaria; class Scyphozoa; order Semaeostomeae; family Ulmaridae; genus Aurelia; species Aurelia aurita complex sp. Pacific. The sequence continues at coordinate 81,917 of REGL01000436.1, read as the reverse complement.
AGAAGATATCTACAAAACACAAATCTAGAAGTTACATTGAAATGCCATTATACCCTTAAGAAGGAAATTTCTTGAAATTTATATAATTTAATCCTAATCACTTTTTCATATTGCAGGGAGGCAGGAAATGAGCAAAACATTTTTTTTCGTGATCATGTTTTATGACTAGCAAAGCAGAGCAAAGAACAGACCCCAATGACATCTCATCCAAATTAAACTGCAGTTTTTCTCAAAGGGAAATGCGAAAATGTTAATAAATTATAAGTTTCTTTCATGCTTCATTTCAGCAACGTGATAGTCATCTACTGAAAAGACTCACTGCATTATTTTAGAATGTTCAATAAGATTTGCAATGAAATTTATCTCATTCAATAGTTTCTATTCGAAAGCCCTATCCATATTGAGGTGCTAATCTTTCGAATCAGCTAAACGAAGAAACTAAACTTGCCACAATCATCCAATCATTCAAGTCGAAATTGAGAACATTTTAGGAAGCCAATTCTTAATCCAGCCTCCTTCCATTTTTTTTCTTCACTTAAATATGTTTAATAATATCTATATTGCAAATGGCCATTTTTGTTTTGTTTACAGGGTCATTTGTAAACAATATTTTCTTGACGGAATTTGTAACCCTGTCTAAAGAATAAATAAAACATGAGTAATGTTATTACCCACATACTGAAGAGTTTAAGGGACTAAATAACCCCATCCCCATTATACCTTGTCAAGGATTACAACATTTATAATAAATTAGTAAATCTTTAGCTAGAGTCATCCAAATCATCTGGTTGATTTCTTTCTAACATATAATTATCCATATCTATAGCCCTGCAATTGTGTATCGCATATCTGATTCGTTCTGTCATGATCCCTTTTGCTGTATAAGGAGGCAATCGAAGAACGAGAAAGCACGTTTGGGCAGTTGGTAATCCATCCACAGGCTACAAGAAGAGAAATATGAGAATACGTTTGATGGGGAACAATATAACAGGTAAACAGTTGGCAGCAAGGAAGTTTAAACTACTTATTTTTACGGCTCCTTACATGGGTGATTCAAGCCCACCTTCATAAACTGCTGACGAATCTTGGAATGGATCCGAAACGTTCGTTTAACTAATGATTTACTTGGACTTTATCAAATTGGACCGTCGTCTGGTCAACAGAACTTTCATCTTGTAAAATGAATTAATGGACCTTTCATCTTGAAATGGAATATAGATATAAAATATAAAGTCAAGATTTCGATTGTCATCGTTCTTGCCCTCCGAAGTGTGAACTTAAGTTTCATTTATACATACCTCCAAAGTCGTGCAAGAAAAATTGTAGACTTATCGCATGTGATTATACATTACGATCACCTTCAATAGCCTTTGTTTCAACTGCATTAACTTCCAAAAATGACGCAAAACATTCGGACAGATTTCTTCATACTTGACCAATTTTATCTGCCTATTTCAGGCTATTGGGATGCTTGCAACGAAACCATTTTCGTTTTTCGTAAATTTCTCCAATACATTTCCAAAGGCTTGGAGAGTATAAAAATACCGAATGGGCAAGATAGTCAAGAAAAATTTGTTTTTCAAAGTAAACAGAAATATAACTATAGCAATAGTAGTTTGATCTTACAACTTTGAGTACGTGAAGGTGTTGTGGCGCAGTGGTGTAATCCTCTGACTTTGCAGCCAGAACAGTCAGGCGGAGTGGGTTCGATACCCGGTAGGACCCCACCACTTGAGCGTCATGACAAAGGGTCGCGGACTCGATTAGGTCTGCTCTATTTCTGGCATCTCAGTTTCTAATGACTGCAGTTTCTGTTTGCTTGCAAGTTTGGGAGATGTCTACAAATATGATATAAACAAAGAGTACAATTTAGTAAGACATACCTTATCAATACCAATGATCTGCAATTTCTGTGGGAAGTCAGCAATATTAGCAGGCAATCTGGATCTTCCAGATACAAATCTCAGAAATAATACTCTCTCTTCATTACCAAGGGATTCAAGGATCTCCCATAACCAAACTACTGACGTGCTTGTCGATTTTAATTCTCGATATCTATGAAAACAAAATTTGATTCAACTCTGAATTGAAAAAAATGCGTTCCTAGGACTCTTTTCATACCCAATTGAATAATGATAGAAACAAGGGTATGCCCAAATTAGCTGAAATCTTGAATCTTATAATCTATGAAAGCCATGTTAAACTTTGATAGAGGAGACTAACATCTGGTGGAGATATTTCTCTCCCATTTAATTAGAAAAAGGATAAATCTGCGCTAACCTGTTGAAAAACCTAGGGAAGTATGTATAGCTATGGAAATATTACGCTTTAATCATAGTTCTTTACTTCGTAACCAAACTTCTACTGCACCTTTTTTGTCAAGAGCTACGCATTTCTCACGATCTTGCGTGGAACAGGATGAAAAACGTACCGCTTGGAACCTATTGTATTTTGAAACTGATAAGATTTCCTTTGAGAAATACATACAAGTTCTTCAAAATGATTAGTTGTGATTAAAGAATAAGAACAGGCAAGGCGCAATTCCTCGTACTCCTTCGACCTTAATCTAACCTGATCTAGGATGACTACAATCTAACAAGTAAATCCTACCTCACAGTCTTCTTCAATGCTGCAATATCGATTGTACTAGCACCACATACAAGTTCTTCAAAATGATTAGTTGTGACTAGAGAGTAAGAACAGGCAAGGGGCGATTCCTCCTACTCCTTCGACCTTAATCTAACCTGATCTAGGATGACTAAAATCCAATAAGTAAATCCTACCTCACAATCTTCTTCAATGCTGCAACATCGATTGTACTAGCACCACATACAAGTTCTTCAAAATGATTAGCTGTCATTAGATTAAGCACAGACAAAGGCATAATCCCTCGTAATCCTTCTTGTACTGCAGCAATCTGGATTGAGGATTCCTCTAATCTATGTCGGATTGCATGATCTACATATTCGCCTCGATTATTAAAAGTCAATGGTTTGCTCTGACCTCCAGGGATTACAGGAACATATTTACCATCGGAACCTTGGCTTTCAAACGATTCGAGTGGAATTGTCTACGATTGNAAATCCTACCTCACAATCTTCTTCAATGCTGCAACATCGATTGTACTAGCACCACATACAAGTTCTTCAAAATGATTAGCTGTCATTAGATTAAGCACAGACAAAGGCATAATCCCTCGTAATCCTTCTTGTACTGCAGCAATCTGGATTGAGGATTCCTCTAATCTATGTCGGATTGCATGATCTACATATTCGCCTCGATTATTAAAAGTCAATGGTTTGCTCTGACCTCCAGGGATTACAGGAACATATTTACCATCGGAACCTTGGCTTTCAAACGATTCGAGTGGAATTGTCTACGATTGAGAAAATTGTAGAATATGAATGCGAAATTAAAATATTTCTTTGTAACAGAAAATTCAATATCTATAATATCTGCTCTGTCATCTGTATAATAAGACTGAGTGTTGAACTAGTAAACGTGGAACGAGGGAGGGAGAAACAACGGTAAAAAGAATATTCTTCCATAGTTATCACGTTATGTTTCTAAAATCATAACTGCATGAACCTATGAATCTTTTCCTATCATTTACCCTTTTTTTTCATATACTTTCCCTTTTCTCACCTCTGTATATATTATATATTTGCTTGCACCTTGGGTGAAATCTTTCTTTCCTTGCATCGGTACGGAGCAAATTTGATGTCGCGTAAGAAATATACAATTATTTGATATAGTGGGAATTCCTCTCACCTCAGAAAATGAATCTTCATCGATTCCACTCTTTTCGATATCTCTTATGCCACGAATTGATCTCAAGAACAACATATCAATCTTGAAAATAACAAAGTACACAAATCATCTATCTATCCTCAAAGCTTGGTCAATAGCTACGAAAATATCTAAGTTTCCTTTCTGGAAAATTCAGCCAACACCTAATACCCGATTCACATTTGCAAGTGAAACCAACTTAAGTTAAACTAGGTTATCAAATGTCGCATTCTAATTGGTCCATCCAACAAATCGAATTCATTTGATTGGTTAAAATTCAATAAAGCTGGTTTAACTTATCAAGGTGAATGTGATATAATGTTCTACTGGCTAACTGAACGCGTGGAATATTTCCAAACAGAAGCTGTGTCTTCTCTTCAATTCCTATAACCCCACAGCAAATTTTCTACAGGAATCATTTTTACATGTTGACAAATTTGCTAAGGAGATTTCACAAAACAGAAATTGATACTCGGGGGTCAAAACAATGACACAGAGAGACAAGAGTGTATCATCTATCAATCTGAAGGTAGTTCCAGCAACTGCAACTAACAAAAATGTGATTGGAAAAAGCAGGAGTTTAAATCCCTTGCAATCAAGTGTCATTTTTAGCAAAAAAATGAGTTGAATCTACCTCTTCGATATCTTCAACCACCAGTGGAATGNACAGAAGCTGTGTCTTCTCTTTAATTCCTACAACCCCACAGCAAATTTTCTAAAGGAATCATTTTTACATGTTGACAAATTTGCGAAGGAGATTTTACAAAACAGAAATTGATACTCGGGGGTCAAAACAATGACACAGAGAGACAAGAGTGTTTCATCTATCAATCTGAAGGTAGTTCCAACAACTGCAAGTAACAAAAATGTGATTGGAAAAAGTAGGAGTTTAAATCCCTTGCAATCAAGTGTCATTTAGCCAAAAAATGAGTTGAATCTACCTCTTCAATATCTTCAACCACGAGTGGAATATTGACGATTTGTTTCCAGACAGTTGGTGCTAAATGCAAATTCAACGGTTTCTTTGTTCTTACTGCAATTCCCATTAGGATACCTATAAATCTCATGTGTTCTAGTTCTTCTTTTGAATTTGCATTTGGGTTGAGGATGAATCTATGACAGTAAACGAAATGACACAAATAACAAGGAGAACTTTTGAGAAGTCTGTTTTCAGATCAACATGGAATTGGAACACCAAAGTAAACGGGGGTTGCAATGGACACCATGCGATTAAAGACACGTTATTAACAAAGCGGTTCATCTCACCCCTTGAGTGCCAACAATGAGTGCATTAATTCGTGCAATGAAACTCATACGAGAAGCAGCGAAAAAGGAGTCCAGAGTCATGGTTTGGAACCAATGAAATCGTCTGCATCCATCGCTAAATATCTAGACTAATTCTGATCCTAAAGTCAGTGCACACGATAAGATCTGGTGTTTGGTATGAGAAAAAAGACTTTGTTTGTCAAAAATACTTCAAACCAGAGTTTATATAATACATTAGGACAATTAATGTCACGTTAAAACGTTCCGCGAATAAAGACAACTGGAGTGCTTTGTATGAGTAATTTTGCGTTATTGCAAATCCCATCTAATTAGAGATGGGTGTAGATCCAGAAGATAAGACAACAGTAACAAAACTTTACCTGTCTCGATTGAATCCAACATCTGAAACAGAGTTAGGTGTTGGAATGAGTAATTTCAAATCAAGCTCACCAGATTCCAGTTCCTAAGGAGAAACAAAAGAGCAAATATCATTTTTAATATGCTAGCTACAAACAAAAAAGCTTTGTTAATGAAAAGAAGAGCACTCCTTGAGGGACCATTATGGAAACAAGGTCACATTGACCTTTTAATGCTATCCCTGCCATCTTTAACCATGGGGTGTTTTTAAATTAGATTATCAAATTAAATATGTAGTTTTTGCCTGTAATTATTTTAAATTTATAGATATTGTAATTAGATTTCTTTTGTTTTATAACTAGGTTTATTTATTTTTGATGGCAAAATTTTACATACATACATACACAGCAAAATGTCAACTCTCGTGGAAAAGGAAGTCATCAGAACAAGTTATGAAATTACGTTTTTTACAGGACTGACACAATAAGACTACATTCTTTGTTACTTGGAGTGTCACGCTAATCATCAGACAACTGAAAATTGAGCTCACTATTACGCATTTATTCATTAAATATCGCAATGAAATAACGTTACAACTATTCCGTGCGTTGGGTCTCCTTTGAAATTAATTAGATAGTGTTTTCAATCATGACGGCACTTGGAGATTAACTCTGATCTTACATTAAAAATTCTAGATGTTAAGATGGTTTAAATTTCCATTACCTGACACATTTCAGTCATGATCTCATCAAATACACCCCCTGCATCGTCAGCAGCTTCATCGGCTAATCGAATCTTCCATGCACGTGAAGGAAAACAAAGTTCGTTAGGCCGGTATTTAAGCACGTGTTTTGCCACTTGCTTGAACACTGAATCACATTTCTTGCCCCTAAACGAAAGAAGGATGACGAAGTTAAATGCGATAAAGCAAATGATTGAGATTTTGAGCAATTTTCTTGAAAACTTCTAAGATAGAAACGGTCAAAAATTGAGTGCAATATATTGATCACTCTTTCAAAGATGGACAAAAGCGCTTGTTTTCTTTACGATTTTAAGAAATCTCCGTTGCTGAGCTTCCAACTCATTTCAAAGAAAGTTCTTCGTTTTTCTCACGTCCAAAAGCTTGACTAATGCTCCTTGATCGTTTGGCTACTTCCATATCATATCACATGATAAAAACACTCATGATATGAACTTTAATCTAATTGACTACATCTCAAATACAGTTCAAGTGAAATATCGAAAAGATATTGCCAGGTATACTTCAGGACTTTGAATGAACAACAACAACAAATCCAAAAACTGGGCTAGTGTATGATTTATTGTGGCCAGTGAAAGTGGATCTTTTGTGAATTTTAGGTTACGTCCACTCACTTGGAGTTACAAACAGAAACAAACTTACTTGCTATCAAACCTCCTAACCCTTATTTGAGGTCCAGTATTCTTGTGATGTATCATAGTTCTATTGATTGCACGGACAAGAGGCAACGAATGAATTCGAGGCATTAGCAGTGATCTTAAAGTACCATTGCGAAGACCCTCTACGCATCGTGAGATTACTCCCTGCAAGAAAATAAGATTTACATAATGATAATTCTAAATTTGTAGGATTAGAACTGCACTTAAACAACTGCCTCCTTCCAAGGAAACATCAAACTGAAAAGTTACAGCATAGAGAGAAGGATTAATTTCTAGCCTTTAGTGTCTCCGTATTCTTGGTATTTAATTCAGAAAGAGAACAGAAAGAGAGGAGACATGTTGCTTTTTACACACGCAAATTCATAACCCCTCTACAATACCATAATACAAGAACAAAGCGTGTTCTTTTGCACTGTCCTGGGCACGAGTCTCTTTTTGTAAACAACTCAAATGTCATGGTCTAGAAGCTCATTGATTTCATAGACACTACATAGCCTATTCTAAGTTAAGGAGGTATTAACTGCAACTTAATCCCTTGCTTTTACCAAAGTATCGCTTCAGGAGACCATTTCACGAGATGACATAGCCTTTTTCAACACCATACGAACATCTTTCTAAACTAAGATAGTTGCATATTAGCTTCGGAACAAATTTCATTGAAATAATGTAAATAAATAACATAAATGGAAAAAATACTTTTTATAATAAAGGTATCTAGGCCAAGAAAGCCTCTAACCTGATTACAAAAAATAACATAACTATAAGATTAACTAAGTTACTGCAGTATAAAGTTAATTACAAAAATATAAATTGTCCTGATAAACATAGATGTCCGTTACAATATTGACAAGGCATATCAAATGGTGCTCGTTTAGTGCAAGCAAGATTCAGATTTCAGCTTGGCACACTTTTAACAAAAATTGGGTAAGAAAATGAACGAAATGACGAAGACTTTTTCGAAATTTTGCATAGTGAATAGACAGCTTAGCAAATGCTGTAAAGTAAAATGGTTTCCCACCTTTTCTTTTCTCAAATCAATCATTCTCCATGATCTAGAAACTAGATCTGAAAATTTTTGCAACACAAACAATCTCTGTCGTACATCAGATACTTTGTGTTCTCTAATTGCTGTATATTCAGCGGGAATGCCCTTTGGAATGCCAAGTTCCATCGTACTCTGTCCAATGAATTTCTTTGCTGGTAAGGGGGAGGCAATCCATGCCGCACAATGTGATTTTCCTACAAGAATAATGACGAGAAAGAAATGGGTTATTGCCGAATCGATAAATTTATATCCAGAAACCTTTCAGCCATGATACAAAAGAGCCTGGATTGAGCGATATCTTTATACATTTTATAAGAGACGTTCAATTGAGTGGCGTTAGAGCTCCTACCACTATTGTGCACATTCGAAAATCCTACAAAATGTACAAGATATCGTTCGATCCACATTCTTTTAGGATAGCAAGAGGTCTTTTATATGAGAGCCTTCTAACTTTCCCGTAACTTATTAGTTGACGAAATACTAACCATTCTGAGGACTCCAACAGGTGAAAAAGAGTTAAAACTCAGAAAGATTCTTGCAAGTATATCAATCAAATAATCAAATAATCAAACAATCAATAATCAATCAATCAATCGACCAATCAATTAATCCATCGAAATAATGTCAAGGTGAGCAACTTTCTCTCTTCTTGAACGATAAACATCAGTACCATCAAATATCAAATTTCAATGATTTGGATCTTACGTTGAGTCCGATAATTCAAATAGCCCACTTTCAAAACCTATGCAGCGTGACAAATTTCAACTAATTTCGATGTTTCTGCCCATGAAATGTAACAGTGATAAATTAAGTAGATCGTTGGGGTATCCTACGAAAGAGCCTGGATCGAGCGAGCGATACTTTCATACAATTTCATACAAAAGGTTCGACTGAGAGGCGTTAGAGCTTCAATCACTATCGTGCGCATTCGAAAATCCTACAAAATGAATAAAATATCGTTCGATTCAGATTCTTTTTTAGAACAGCTGAAAGATCTATTGACAAAACGATACCAGACTTACCTGCGGATATCTGAGCGATGCCTTTTCCTACAAGTTGTGGTAAGCGTATTGGCACAGGTTGTGGATCAGTGTGACCAAGTCCAAGTTGTCCCTCGTTATTGCTACCCCATCCCCAGACATCTCCTTTTGAATCAAGTGCCAAAATAAATTCTGCACCAACTTGAATGTCCCAAATGTTCGCATCACCAAAAGAGTTTACAAGAATTGGGTACGATTGGTCGTTCGTTCTTCGCTCATTGATGCCGATGAATCGGGCTGTCAAAGAAACAAAAACGATGCATTTCAGCTGCATAGAAAAAATTCTTTCTCTTTGTTCAAGATACAAGATAATTCAATCAGCTGAAAAGGGATTGGCGTTCAAGCATTTGATTAATAACAGCCACGAACAGAGGTAAGAATATGCAAAAATAACTCTGAAAATGTCAATTTCAAGCATTTGTTGGTTGATTGGTAATTGGGAGAGTTAAGAACACGGAGTTACTAACAATCACTATTACCTGACTTTGGCATTTTTCTCGCGAGCTCCGCATTGGGGTTTATGTGACAAAACTTGTGCGTTGTGTTTGTGGTCATAATTGTGACGTCACGAGCGAAGGTCAAATGTCGCGCTGAGTAGCAATTTTCAAAACGGAATTTCACACCCTAACCGCAATGATGTTGAGTAAAATTTGGCATCAATGAAATCAGTAAAGTTTGAATATTTCGAAAATCGAAGAAAATCAATGTCGAAAATTTGGCTGCATAAAGCCTGTAAGAACACGGAGTTATTAACAATCAATAAATATCTATCTCATTCATCAGTAAAGGTTAGAAGATACTGATTCAAGATAAACATTCAAGTATGGATAGAGTATCAGAAGAGAAGAAAGAAACTGGCAAAATATGTTTTAATTTCCCTATGAATAAAGAAATAGTATGGTGAATCATCATAGCCCTGATTTTTGATTACAAAGTCCAACTTTGTAATCTAAGAAGGGGCTTCGATGTCAGTCAGGAAGGAAGAAAGAAAGTAAGTAACCCACTTCCGTCACGCTCGTTAAAGCAATTGATTAACGTTTTATCTCTGCTAATTGGCACTGAAATAAAGAAAGCGCACATAAAGCGCACACAAGACAGAAGTTTCCCGCGATCCTATAGCAACATTTGACGTCGGCTTATTTCATGTTAGACAGATTTGACACCATAAGATGGATAAATTACCATGATGTTTACCCTGGCACAACAACAAATTTACCCAGAATTGGCACGTTCTTGACTTCATTAGCAGCTTAATTATGTCAAAACAATCGTTTTCTAGAATGAACGAATCATCAGCCACTTATTGATAGTACTCATTATGCAAATAAGTCAACTTTAGAGGATGATGTAACTGGTGGCCTGCACAGAGGCTAGCATTCGCAGCATCACCAAAGATAGAAGGATCCCCTTCCTACACAGCTACAGAAAGGAGCAGAATCCCAGCAAACAATAGACCTTTTAGCTATTCTAAA
>REGL01000436.1:42435-61702 GCA_004194395.1 Aurelia aurita complex sp. Pacific | reverse complement strand
ATGATGATGTGATGATGATGATGATGATGATGATGATGATGATGATGATGATGATGATGATGATGATGATAATGATGATAATGATGATGATGATGATGATGTTGGACATACCTTCACAATTTTGCTTTCTGCAAGTGTGGCAAAAAAGTCTCCATGAGAATCGTACTTCACCATGTGTATCATATCCTGAAAAAAATAAATTAATATTTATCAATTCAAATATAAAAGTCTGTTGAAGGAAAATCTTCAAGACAAATCGCGTCAGATTATATCTATAGGAAACAAGTCTGTTTCACACTGAATTTCAGGTGAAACTATCCGCGAATAAAAACATTACAGTAATTTGTATGAATAATGTTGCATCATCGCAAATCTCCCCTGACATGTAATGGAAGACAAACTTTAGTCAGCTATGTTGAATTGCCCAAAAGCAAATCACTTAATTCATTTTATGTATTCAATAACTGAGGAATTCAGAAAGATCCTACAATGTGCATACAAAAGACAGAACCAAAATAACGAATCCCTAATACAATGAACTCCAAAATAGTGAACTAACTTTCCTGTAGAACCTACTAAACGCTGGGTTCGTGCAATCACAAATTATTTTAAAATCTCTCAATTCAATAAAATCCTGGTAAAATGCACATTTGTTGGTCCATTTCCGAGATCGTTATACCGGGGTTCAGTTGCATACCAGTGTAAACAAATAACAGGAGTACAAGAGATTTCGCTCTCCTGTTTCAGGAAGGCAGCCTAATTCCGTTAGTACTCTCCTTCGCCCTTCTTCCTCACTACTTAAAGGCAGTCTGTCCCCTATTGTTTTGAGCTTAGTTACTGCTTAGTGACGTGGCCATGAAATTCATGCATCAGCGAGCCTCTATGACCCTGATTTCTCAGGATAAAGCAAATTAGCACAAACTTCTGGAATATACAATACAGATCTTTATCGAGTTTATTCATTCATCAAAGGGGACAGACTGCTTTTAAGACCATTAAGTTTCCGGCAGATGATTTTATGATATGACAAACCTCATGAGCTTGAAATGTCTTGACATTCTCAGTATCTTTCCTTCCTATTGCTATTACACCATCTATGTATGCAATGACATATGAATATTGCCTTCTGTACCATGCAATTGTGGAAACAGGCACTGTTAAAATATAAACAATAACAACATGTTAGTATGATCTATTTTGCGCAGCATAAAACAACTGAAAATGCCATTGAAATTAATATCATGAGCACAAATATAATCATTTTGATATTGTCAGTGTCGGTGGATTTTTCAAAAGCTACAAATCAGAGATGTAAAGTGTTCTTCTCTTGAAATCGATTTCGGACCACTTCTGATTTATTCATTTCAGAACGTATGAAAGAATAAAACAAAACAAAAACTACCTTCTCTTTTGCAATGTTCAAGCTCAAACCGATTATAATGAATACAATCTTTGACTTCAATGATTGCTACAGATCCATCAATTCGTCCTAACATCACTTCATCTTTACTTCGCGCTTTCGTCAAACTTGAATCAGATATTGTTGGAAATGTCAAACACATCACATGACTATGACTGATATCTACATGGGGTGCTCCCCCTGTTGTTGTCCATATATTAATGAGATTCCCCTTAGTCGCAGCGACCAGTGTCCCATGAGTATTGCACTGAAGGTTGCTCAATTTCGTATCTTGATTACTCCAGTCGCGATGTCCATGACTATAATCAGGGGCTGAATAGAAATCGAATTTCTGTTGCATCATGCTTCTGCCACCTTTTCCAAATTTCCAGATCAATGTCGTATCTTCACCACTACAAAATGAATTATCAAATTCAATCTTCTTAATATTGATTTATTTCTAGCTTTCTCTGTAGAGCATAGACCTTTTTTAATTCCAAAACAAACGCTTTTAGAGTTGTTTAAACTCTACTGTAAGGTCATTTGTGCATCAACAACTACAAAATTTCCATGAAAAAGGCTCTTCTCTTCATAGAACAATAAACAATAAACGAGAAATTTGAAATGTAAATACACACACAAGAAGGACTACTACGCCAATCTAGCTCCCCAGTTCCTATCTTTGAAACAAAATATGACAGAACCAAAAACTAATTATACAGGAAAATACTCCAATATCGGAAGTAGAAGATGCAAGTTTCAGAAGGAGACAATTGAGCAACTGTTCTTTCGTTGAAATCCAGTGTTACTGTGCCGTAATTGCTCCGCAATGGAGAATGGAAATATTATCAACATTTCTACTATCATTATGGTATGCAAGGTTGGAAACAGGTAGATTGTAGATGATTAGTTAGGACAAACCTTGCCATTAGTAGATTCTTAGCAGGATTCCACAAACAACCAAAGATTTCTCCGTCTTCATTTTTGAAAGATGCAGTTGTACACTTGGGTAAATCACCTTTCGAAATGAAGAGAAATTATTTTACGAAATACCAAGGAAGATAATGAAGCATTTTCAAATACTTGCATACTTTAAACGCCTGGCTTTCTGAAGAAAAGATTGACTTTCAATCAATAAGGGTTCAAAATAATAAAAGAAGATTCCTATCTGTTGGGCATTTGCACTTTTGAAAAGATGCCATAATGTCAAATCAATACAAAATTGCAATTCCTTTAGCACTGCAGAAGAAAAAGAAGTCTACAGAGCATAACATCTGATTCAATAGCCAGCCTTCAATTATTCGTGAATATTTTTTAACTCAAATCGGTCGCTCAGTTCAGATAAGGAATTTTCTTAAGAAAGTCCCTTCGAGAAACCATAAAAACGTGCTAAAAGCACGACCAAATTTCCCTAACATTTCTACTTTACAGCGATGATTTGACCACGCTTTAGCACGTGCACTTCTCTTGGAAGAATGAAAGTGACTTGACCCTAGTATGAGAAACATATTCAAGGGGATTCCATTCTCCCAAGAGGATAAAATGTATGCTAATATCTACAAGTGTCAGCATTGTTAGGAAGGAAAACCAAGGCAATTTTGATCATAGTTTTCACTTGTTATTGCAGCTTTTTGAAACGGGCTTCCGCCCAAAATCTCGCAAATGCACGGGAAGGAATGACCGATTTCAAAGCCAGGTAAACTACTGATTTTAATTTAAAGGACAATTCTGGGGTTAGTGGATCGTACTTTTTCAACAATTTTTTGTCATTTCTTTGTGAAATTAATTGTTCAAATAAGCGACTTGCGGGTTATGACTTCATCACGCTAAAAATCATCACTCTCTGATGTCAAGTTCAAACCAAATGTGGCTGCTGTCCTGTTGTCGTCTTGCCAATGCGATCAAGAGAGGCTAGAAAACAATAGGGCAGCAGCCATATTCACATTGAACCTGTCGACAGGGAGCGCCGATCTTTAGCGTGATGACGTCACAACGCACAAGTCACTTATTTCAATACCCAATTTTGCAAGGAAAATAAGAAAAATGGCGGAAAAGTACGATGCACAATTCATGACAGTTCAATTTGTCATTTTATCATGAATCATACCAACCCTAGAATCGTCTATATCGGCAATAAGAAAGAAACTTTTCAATATTATTTTTTACATTCAGGGAGCAGTATTTTTTGAAATGTCGTGCGTTTGTGTTTACTTACTCGGTCGAACTTTGCAAGAAGGTAAATATATTGACTACAAAAGAAATAAAATAACGAACCGTTTGAATCAGCAGCAGAGAGATTAATCCTCAGCTTAATTTTGTTGGCCACAGCTGCAAATATTTTCACCATTTCTGTCGCAGCCCATTGTCGATATTGAGAAGGGAGATACGTAGACAAGCAACAAGCTGCCAATGAATTTATCAACTCCGTGAGGATAATCACTCTTTGCCGATCATTTATCGATCTTGCGACTTCTGTTAAAAGAGAAAATGACAAAGCAGTTAAGGACCTATTACTAACTATGATCTTTTGTGGGCCATTGCGTACAAAATGAAACACAAAGCCAAGAGAATCTGAGCCATAAATGATTTCCATATCATACAAATGTTGACTTTGGGGTCGCGAAGGATCATGCTTAAAAATGGGGTTTCAAACACCATGACATTTTCTTCAGTCAATAAATTAGGTAACTGGAAAACAATTTTTCTTTGTTGCAAAAGGATTGGCTTGTGCAAAAAGTTTGCACTTAACTTCATTAAAAAAATGGAAAACCCAGGCTAGCAGCTTCAATATAAATCAGAGAGAAATATCTCATTAGCTACGAATCACCAGGTTCACTCTTTTGAATGAAAAAGTCAAAACAAGCAACAATAGACCTTTTAGCTATTCTATAAAAGAGCCTGGATCGAGCGTTATTTTTATACATTTTCATATGCAACGTTCGATCGAGTGGCGATAGGGCTTCTATTACTATTGTGCACATTCGAAAATTCTACAAAATGTAGCAAAATAGCGTTCGAAACTGATTCTTTTCAGAATAGCTAAAAGGTCTATTGTGCGTCATATACATGTTACCTTCACAGCTGAAAATCTCCACCAAAGATTGAACAAATTTGAATTCTGCTCCCCTCCCACTCAAAAGATTTTCATGGTCAGCTGAGCTTTCATTCTTTGAACGAATATTTTTTCCTTTGCCTACAGCATTCTTCGAATCTGAATGAAACAATAAATAACTCATGTAGCAAAGATGGATTAAGTCCGTAGAATGGTTGGTTATAGGTAGAGTAGTCAACTTACCAATTATACTTGCATCTGTTCATTTTACTGATTGTACTTTATCACATTAAGCAAAGCTATTTGGAAAAATATGTGTTATCGATTCATTCATGATATTTCAACTGATGCAACTTTCTTCTTTTACTTTCATGCTTCTAGTCAGTGAATTTTCTCCTGATTCTAGTCTGTGCCTTACAGTCTCAATGTCGACACAAATTTCAAGCTGTTGTTTTGTGTAACAAATGAACTCCAGAACCCTTCCATTTTTTAGATTTGTTATTGAAAAAATCAAATTTAAGTTTTTAATTTCATCCGATGCTATTCGCAAACTGAATCTTCTGTCAAAATTCAAAATCTCCCATTCAGCTTGTTTTGGGTTATGTTATACAAGCAAAACTATTCATCCGCGATTTTAGGCCGTTATTCCGCCGTTTTCCACCTCCAAATCTTGCTCCTTGACCGCCGCCATTTTGCACAACAAAAGACTGGAGCGAGTGTTGTTATCTGACGTCACCACGTGCAGAAAGGGAGATTTTGAATTTAGACCGAACTTCCCGTTTAAGTTGTGTCAACTGATTCATGGATATTTTCAGAGCCTATCAAAAATGTCAATCACAACTGCCTTTCCTTGCAACATCTAATTGTTTCCTTAATTTCTGTAATAGTATCGTCTAGTTTATATAAATGCCCTTTTCAAAGTCTTTCATGTAAATTGCCATACGATTTTCAAAGTATTTTGCTCCTGGTGGTATTATCTTTGTCCTATTGTAAAGTGGTTTTAGTAGCGTAATTAGTAAAGTGTCATGTAAATTTTTAGATGGAATATGAAAATAAACAAGTCAATCTAAAATATTCCTTGCTAAATATCCTGAAAACTCACCTTTAGCTTCACGCAGTAACGCATCACTGCAATATTTCGCAACATCATTCATCGATTTCTCACTTTGACACAAAAATACTTTGACAGCTACACACATGACTTTCCACCCAGATGTTTGTCTCTGCGGAGCACCATTCGCTTCTGACTGAGCAAAACCACAGCCAGAATCATTTGAAAACATTTTCATGAAATCAACCAATGACTGGACATTGTCAACACCAAGGTCATTTAATGCTGAGCTAATTTCATCAAAACTTAACGTCTTTACTAAACTATCGAGGATTGCAAATACAATTTGTTTTGACACGATAATCTGGCATGCTCGTGCGACTCTTTCTAAGGCATATAATCTCGCATCTTTCTCTTTCAAGCTATTTGCTTGCACACCCAATGGTTTCATCAATGAACAATCCATAAAATCGTCTTCGGAATCGGCTTTCAGTAATTCTGAGTAGTTGATTTCAACTGTTTTCTTTCCAAGGGGGTCTTGATTTGGGAATTCAACGAGGTGTGGAATATATTTGCAATCAGATAGGCCTAAATCATGAACTGCATTGCTCGTTTCTGGGGATGAATCATCATCCAAAACAAAAATCACAGGCTCACTTTGCGTTGGGGTGATGCATGATGGACTACCTATAGAAACGGAAGAAAATAACTGTGAAGGAGATCTCAAAGAGCATCACGTCTTCGGTTAAGTATAGAGCAGCACCTTTGCAAAAAATAAAAAACATTGAAAACGAAGTATCTGCAGCATAGGAATCAAATCTTCAAAAAACATTTTACGATTGGTTGATGCATCTCTCATTTGACTTAATCGCTTGAAAGGAATTTCACGTACTTCGTTATAAGTGTTCATTGGCAATCTTTCATTTCTCGACTAATTTCAGAATTATTGCCTTTCCTTTTTATTGAAAAAATTCCCGAAAAGCTTTGAAAAATTAAATCTTGTGAATCCTAAGTTAAATAAGAAAAACGGTACAATATTCAAGAAAACCGTAGTTTAATAACATTTATGATGCGGCAGTAAGCTGAAAACTGTATCTTTTATGGTTTAAAATTTAGTGATTTGATGACAATCACAACTGGCAAACTATTTAAAACCATGAAGACGCAAACATTCTGAAATAACCAATCGTACAATGTTCTTTTGAAACGATTTTGTAAAATACATTTCAGCTCAATTCTGCACACAAAAAGTTGATTTCCAAGCTTCTGAATATTTTTGAACTTTTTCATTAATTAGCAAATATTAGATACGTTGCTCCTCATCTATTATAGATATAATTAAGATAATTTCTGTTACCAAAATCATAAAACAGTTTTCTTCAATTAACAATTTTAGCTTACTTTCATTCTCTGTTTCCAATCCAAGCAAATCAGGTGCTTCTGCAACCATTCTCAAATCAAACGGATGGCTGAAAATAAAATGAAATCAAATTAAAATCACAATTCATCCGGTAAAATTCGATACTAATGGACAAATAACATTAGACACTGTACTCTGTGGAAAGAAAAACTGTAAACTCCTGTCTCCTGTGAAAGAATAACAACCAAATTGACCTGCAACAAGGGAGAAAACTATTAAATTTTGTGATCTGAAACCCTGAAAGGAGAGAAAATAAGTTAATAGCTGCAATAAAGAGCAACGCTAAATAACCAAATTTGTGATTTATGGTTTTCTTAGTACACTGTTGTATTTATCTGTCTAGTGACGCACTTCACGCAAAACAAACATTGCTATTTCGTTGAATAACCAGGTTTGGTTATTCAACTTTCCACAAATTACAGTGTCTAAAGTTGTGTTTGTGGGTTAATAACGAGGAGCCCATTATGTAAGATTGTTTTCAAATTCTGTACCGCAAGTCATTTGTCTAGAAATAGCATTGCTAAGTTGAGGAAGTTAAATAATGCTTCGCAGATACTGCTGGCTTTCAACAAGTGACAATTTTTCTAAATGTTGTCTTTGTATCAAGGAATTTTTCACTTTACAGTCAAACGGAGGAAATATAAATACAGCAGCAAAATCTTTAAATGTCTACAAAATTTAGAAACCTTACAATGCCTGCCAAAAGTCTTGGAGTACCTTTGCCATGTTGCCTCGTTTTGCGATTTACCCCTCAGAACAATGTTGCTCTGTGATGTGATGATAGGGGATAACAGGACGATTCGCGACTCTCATGGAATGCTGGGACAATAGCCTTGCAAATCAAAATTGATTGTGCTGAAACTAATCACTGTAGATAGAAATACGGATTATCAAGAAATGGCCTAAGTGTTCCAAGGACCTTTAGTAGGCATTGTTGCTCACATGATGTCCTAAACAAATGCACTTAGAACCTATGAATTTACCTTTCTGGTAATGTAGACAAGAATTTTCTCTCTTTCGCTTGGTCCATATATCTTCGACGGCAATTCATGCACAATAAATAATACGGACTGCCCGTTCCACACGTTCCACCAAACCATCCATCCACATACTGCCCATTGCTACGGTAACCATGGCGACTGTTGCTAGTACCACATCCTGAATGTTGTGCGCGCATGTGCTGATTAAACGAGGTAACATTCCGTTGACAAATCTCACAAAAGACAAGGCTTCCCTTGGAGGTTTGATCTGAAGATTGGCCTCTTCCATTAAAGTGACCTCTTCCCTCAACTCGTAGCTACAAAAAGAATAACGATGAAGAATAAGATAACAATGATTTGTTGATTCTTTGGTATCAGAGGTTCCAAATCTGTAAAAACGTTCGCGTAAAATTCTATCACCTACAGGCAGTATTTCTTTGATCTGAATGGCTTCACGGAAACTCTGGCTATTTTGCAGAGCTGGGCTCAATCCTTTAAAAGATTTTTATGTAAAATTCCATCACCTGTTTCTTTTAACTGAATGGCTTCAAAGAAACGTTAGCTATTTTGCAATAATTCTGCCCATTGGTTTTTCTTCAAATCTTCAATATTTCTAGGATTAAAGTGTGTTTTCTTCATTTTAAGAATTCAAGAAAACTTTTGGAAAAAATTAATACCATCATGATTTTTAAACCTTTTGACGAAACATGAAATAATCTTCAAGAAACCAATAGTTTATGGATGTCTACAATATGTTATCAAGCAAAACTCTTTCACCCTTATGGTTTACGATTCAAAAATTTAATGACATCACATCGTAAAGATTTCAGAAAAGTGCAACGGTAGAAAGAATTATAGCAAAGTAGCTTAAGTTTACCATAACGGAAAGGTAAAAATGACACAAACAAAAAGTTTTGATTACTTCTCCAAATAACTGTCGAATCAATCCTTCTGACAGTGATCCAAAATGCAAGGCCATTGGATTTTCTTCATTTCCGCTGTCAGTTTCACTTCCGGGTGATATTATGCTTTCATATGCCTCGAAAGGATCGTCTTCTTCTCTTTCTTCCGCATGATCAACAACTGAAACTTCCGCTTGCATCATGGGTACACTGGAATCTTCTTCTTCATTCAATGCCATGGCGCTCGAGTCTTCTATTTGATTTTGGTTCTCCGATTCCTGAATCAAAGATAGCAAAGGGAAATTTGGAAGCAGAATTCGATATTTTCTGTGAATCTTTGCTTCTCACGGATGAACAAGGATGGCTTCTACATTTGTTTAATGATAGAGACATGAGAAACCCCAGACTTGCAGAGAGTGGCGCTTGGGGTTGTTCTAAGTCGAATTGACCTACAGTTTCACTTCTCATAAAAGCACGAGATCTGACAAACCTCAGATTTAAAGAGAGTGGCGCTTGGGGATTGCTCTAAGTCTAATTGACCTACAGTTTCACTGCTCATAAAAACAAGAGAAAAATCACAAAAATACTTCCGCATTTCTGCTATGAACCAAAATTCGATTTATTTCCATCCATCCATCCGGTACATAGGTAATACGATTTGTACATTTCTTGGCACACCCCACTAGATTCAAATGAACAAATTATCAAAGAGAAAACAACTAGAATTTAAATCATCACCAATTTCCTTGTTGGCATCGAATAGTTTCAGGGGCAGGCAAGTCTGGCCTACCATTTCACAATTTTGTCAAAGATTCTATATCTCTTGCTGAGTTTAAAAACAAAATCAAATCTTGGTCTGGAGAAACCTGCTACTGCCGATTATGTCAAACCTTTATTCCAAACATAGGCTTTATTTGATTTTAACATTTACGGTTTTTATGCTGAAAGTATTTCAATTTTGTATCTATTAATTCAAATTATGTCCACTAATTTACGATTTTTAATTACGCATATATGTAGATTGTAATTTTTAATTTGGCCTAAATTAGCTTTAGTGTAGCTACTGTATTCATTAGCCAACTTTTAAAGAAATTTATAATCATAAAAATCAATAAACATCATTTACTCCAGTATCAGAGAGAGGATGTTCAAGTAACCAAGTGACAAGGGCATCCATTCTTTCATCACCATGAGTTGCTTGAAGCGCCAAACTGATATGCCTCCTTGTGAATCCCATTTCAAGAAGAGGCTCGACAGCAGTTGGTAATTCTTGTTCACTCGCTGCACCAGTTGTTGCTGTTGTTGCTTCTGTAGTTGCTATGGCTGCAGGCCTGCTGGCTTCATGTCGCCTCCTTCGGATATTTCGAATATCAGAGATTTCATCAGTTTGAGTCGTCCCTAACGAGGGTAAACGAAGATGGGGACCTGGGATTCTTCCTAATATACTGGGGCGTGGAAATCTAGGCTCGTCGTTGTGTAACAAAAACGCTTCATTTCGAGGAGGAAGCCTTCTTAATGCTGGGGGCAAGCGACCGCCGGCAGTAAACTCTCGATCAAAAGTGACGTGAACGTCTCTGTTGCCTCTGTCAAATAATCCTGAACGACGCTCTTGGCTTGATGATCTCACAGGGCGCCGTTGTCTGAGTTCGCTAAGAGGAGTGATAGGACTCCTTCCAAGAGCACGTCGATGGTACATTGGTCTAAATTCATGAACAGTTTCAGCTTCGAGGTAATCTGAGAAGTCAGGCACAGGCATGCTCATTATAGCCCGGAATAAATCAGAAGGCCCGTCTTTAATGTCGTCCGAGCTTTTAGCTTTGGTTTTAGGCCCACTTGTTGTTGCTGTTGTTGCTACCTTGATGGAGCTGCTGGCATCTGCAACCTTGTTCCTGTTATCCTCGTTTTGAGAAGTCAATGACTCATCTGATGAAAAACAATTCAATTTGGTCGTAAATGAGGAACAATTGAGAACAGAACTTATGATTTAAATACAAATTAAATAAACTGACTGCATGAAAATGAACCTTGGAATATATTCTAGAAGCTCTATTTAGCTCACTTCTCTATGAAACCCCTTCTCTAAAAAGTCCCTCCCTTCTTAGCCAAAATGAAAAACAAACTCCCCATCTCTATCAACCCCCCCCCCACTCATATCAAATACCAGAGGTTACCAAAGATTTTCCATTTATTTAGCTAGAAAAGTTTGCGTGTTAATTTTGATGTGGTTTGGGATCAAAACTGTGTCGAATTTGTGTATCTCCGTCGTAAAATTCTATGTGGATTACGCAAAATATAGGGGAAAAAGAACTAAAAAGCTATCATATATATCCTCGTCATTTGATTTTGTGAATAAGCCCCCCTCCCCAATAAGCCCCCATCTCTTTCAAGCCCCCCTCTGGAGTCTCCAAAATTAAATAAGCCCCCCCTCCCCGGGGATTGATAGAGCTTTTACGGTAGCATCTAACTTACCATAAGTGTTTTCTTTGATAGCCTTCGTCACTTTACAAAGCAAAACAGACAAACATCTCTCAAGTTCAGCAATTTTAAACTCCTTGCCTAAAGGATTCTTCTCCAGGCTAACGATCAAGGCTTGATTAAACAGTTTTCTAATAACTTCAGTATCAAAACGATCACTATCTGAATCACTTCTATCACAATGGCTTTGATTCTTTGATCTGCATTTCCGTAGATGATAATGCTTGAAAATCAGATCGCAAAACATTTGTGATGTAATCAATTTTAAAACTGATTTCAAGGCACAAAACATCACTTGCGTTTCTGTAACGAGGTCTAGCTCCTTCCTAGTGGATCTGACGTCATCCTTTGATTTGCGTAGTGCTTCAAAGCAATATCTTGATGGGGGCGACTCGTATGATTCACAGCTCAGATTGATCACCGTTTTGAAAACTTCTTTGAAGAAAGAGATTGAATCGATGATGTGGAAAGTTGAAGTGGCAACAGGCTTGAGAAGAAAACTTTTGTATAGTCTGAAATATAAAATAAACAGGATGTAAACAAAGATTTGTGTAGCCTTATTAACAAAAAAGTGATGATTGATTGATAAATAAATAATAATAATAATATCATATTTATACAGGTTAAACTTGTTTAGCAAACCATTTGCTGTTATCAATGAAGGACCTGTCTAAAATATATAAAATTAAATAAAAAAGAGAACAGCAATATACATCAAGAAGATAAAAATGTTAAAAGTCAAAGTTAAAATTTTTACAGAAAGTCTCAAATTGATTGATTGATTGATTGATTGATTGAATGCTTGATTGAATGATTGATTGATTGAATGATTGATTGAATGATGAAGGGGATCTTACTCATTTTGTTTTCCTTGTTCGAATTCTTGCACTCTAACAAGTGAACTACTTCCACTAACTCCTCCCATGACATATCCTGTAGTTGTGCTGCTTGTACATAAACTTCCAATTCTCAACCCGCTGTCTAAATCTCCAATAAAACCAAGCAAAGCGAACATTTCTGGATTCGTCATTTGGAAACCGTTTTTCAAATCTCCTTCCTGCAAGAAATGAGATCCATGTATAAAATCCCTTATCGGTTGCAAATGGCCTTATTTTTGTGACTTTTGTGATATGAAAGTTGAAAGTTGACACCGCCCAGCTGTCACCATCCATTCCATTCTCCCATTTTTGCATAGAAAATTTTGTTTACATCAATGTTTTTGCCGTTAACTAGGAATATCCATTTTTTTCTCGAGCAGATACCTCACGGCATGAATTGTTTTTTTCTATCCTTCGATTTTCGAAATTTTAGTGCGCAAGCGTGCATCGTTTCCGCTCTGTCGATCCATGCTACTTGATCTTGTGAGCAATTAAAGATTATGCTGCGAAACAATACTTAACATATTGTAACCAAGGAAATAAGATTATCAGGTTCGTTGACTGCTACACAAAAATCATTTAAGAATCTCTGTGAAGCGGATTTCCACTTTGTATTTTAAAGAGCAAACACATGCAGAAATATGTGCAAATATATTTTGTTTTTAGCCACCCAACGTTACTATTTGCAACAATATTCATTAAATAATAAACAATAGAGATAAAACTTAATGTGTATGTTAAGTCTTGAGGATAGCAAGGGCGAACTGGGTAAACAAAGGTTGTGCTTTCTCTGTTTTTATTTTGATTTGACTGAGTGCAAGGAGAGGTGTGAAATCTATCCTTCAGAGCCGTAAGGGGTCAGTCATATTTAGTTCTGGGTGCAAGGGCGGGTTAGAATTGGTGGGGGTATGAAAACTATTTCGAAGGAAAATTGGGGGCATGAAACTTTTTGGAAATTTTGAGGGGTACGAAATTTTTCAAGGTATATTCTCTAGAAAATTATCTCAATGAGACGAAAAAGCTTATGGAATACAGTATCTTCGCACATCCGCAATGTTAGCTAGCTTCTTGATAACAGCCTTAAGATTTCCCAATATAATTTGTATAAAATTCCAGCAAATTGGCCACCCATAGTACGTCATTAGTTTGAAGTAGCTTTGCCCTCCTATCTCATTCGCATCGGCAGAACTTCTTTGATGCGGTAATTTGAGAATATTTTGATATTCTTGTAATTTTTCAAAGGGGTATGAAGATTTCTAGGTAAAACTGACAGTGGTATGAGAACTTTTAACCAGTTTAGAAATTCTTACCCACCCCGGTGCCCAGAGCTATAAAGGATTGATCCGTAAATCTACAAGAACTGAATCCTTCTTTTTTACGAAGTTCACACTTACTCTCTAGGTTATACTAGAACCACATAAAAAGTAGCATCGCTATGTTCTTACCATGAAGCCATTGTTTGAAGGAGATCCAAGCTTTTTGCACAAACTTAGAAACAGAGTTTCGATTTTCTCTTTCCAGAAAGGTGCTTCATACAACTTCCTCAACAAAGCAATTATTTCCTCAGCGATAACGAAAGATGATGGAGCACAATGTGGATCTCCAGCGTAAATTGAATTTCTGTTTGTGGATCGTTTCATCTCATTGATCGTCACCTTCATGAGAGCAACAGAGAAAATCAAAATTACACTCATACGGCAGGCACATTTTGAAAACGGCAAAAAATGTGATGGTGACAAAATTCTAGCTGGTGTTCACACGATACCAGCACAATTAAAAAACGATAGAAAATTTGATGGCACATATCGCTTTACAGTATCTAACGAAGAGACTGGGTTTTGAATGCGACTAAATTCATCTAGGCCCAAAGAATCAATCAGCCACGTTTCGAAAGCGTTGAAAAATGTTTCATTCTCATCATCTTCGAGTGTCTATACGATGCCATCTTCAAACTGTGGCGGTAAGGGTTCCACTTTCAAATTCTTCCTTTTCAAATAGACCTTTTAGCTATTCTACAAAAGAGCCTGGATCGAGCGTTATCTTTATACATTTCTATACGCGACATTCGATCGAGTGGCGTTGGAGCTTTTATCACTATTGTGCACATTCGAAAATTCTGCAAAATGTAACGAAATACTGTTCGATTCTGATTCTTTTCAGAATAGCTAAAAGGTCTATTGTGCCGGCAAAACACGTGTCGCTTTCGTGAGAACGGGAGGCCTATCCATGATAATGTCATGCCGTTTTCGTGTGCTGGTACCGTGTCGATGCGGTCTAAATCATCAAGAGTACATGAACAGAATCGCAATTAACGCTCCAAATAAATTTGCTCTATGACACAGAAGAATTTTTGCAGAGTTAGTGTTTTAAAAATAGTAGAAATAAGCTTACTGAGTCTACTACAAACTTTGAATGTTGTCATAACATGAAATAAACCTCCAATATTCAGTTTCCAAAACATATTGTTCAAATCAAGCTCAAATAAACGTAGAACATTTTCAGCTAATTCATCAAGGATATTTCGGCAACTTCGGAAATATCTTCAAGCTGTGGTCAAAGGCAAAAATGCATAAAAGGCGAGATGTGTGAATTCTCATATCAGAATGTTTGCAGAGAAAGTTAAATTTCGCAAATTTTTTGTTACCTTTCCATTGGGTGAATTGCTGTAGAAAATCACACAAGGATAGAAATCAACATATGGCAAATTGTGGAAGGCAACTTTTGGCTCCTAGAAATAAAAATGAAATAGTATTTTTGTGAAAAGTTAATAGGAAAAAAAAATAGTATTTCAGTAAACAGTTTAAAATGAAAATAAAACAGTATTTCTGCAACTGTTTAAAAATTACTCTTTGATGGAGACAATAAAAAAGATCCATAGTAAGCCTCATCAAAATATTCTGTGCCTGCAAGCAAAAGGTTAGGAGCCTGTAATCAAGCATACTGAGTACAGTAGAGTGTCAGCAAGTAATGCGTAATGACATTTTGTGCCTACGAGCGGCACTCGCACATTACTGCAACCTGATCCTAGCCAATTTCCTCTTCAAAAAATTTCCTGCTTTGGAAAATAGTCAAAGAACTGACTCTCTTCAAAGAGAATAAAATGATAAATGATCTTCAGAGTAAGCAGCCAAAATTGTCAATTTACTGCAAATGGTAGATAACATCAAACTGCATCAAACTAAACATTATTTGGTACAAACTTTGGTAAAGCACATCAAGGGTGATACCTAAGGTTACCAAAAACGTGGTCTTCAAGCCATACCTATGTTTGTGAGAAGGATATCTTAAAACATCACAAAACCAATAAGATGGACTAAACAAACACAACTAACTTCTCCGTTCTTCCCAAACGATAAAATTCTCGAATCCAAATCTAAGATACATGTGACATAATCCCCTTGACTGAAATTTTCAAATATTTCATCCGATAACTGCGTTCCAGCATGGTAAACAAGACCACTGTATGCACGATAAACCCAAATATCTTCTGATGTTTTGTAGCTCAAGTCTTCATACGGGAACTTTGTTATTCCAATGCATGTTCCCTCGTTTCCCTTTGTCTCGTTGTTGATGAAGACCTAAAGATTGCAAAATATAAATCGAAATGTCCGTTTCGGATATTATTGGACTATTGAAATGATAAATGAAAATAATTCATAACATGCAATTAAAACTTGCAAAGGAAAGCTTCATGGCTGAAGATATCATCTGCACAGAGTTGTGAATGCAATTTTAATGTGAATGAATGTAAAGTTGTGAATATGTGATTGCAATTGTTCCAGAATTCATTCCTTATAAGCCTTGATGGAGCAGAAGTGCACTTGTGCATTTTTATGTGTGATGCAATTCTTTACAATTCGATACAGTTATGAAACATATGCAAATCGCATCACAGTATGGGTTCCAAATCTTTAAATCGATGTAAAAAGGTGGATGTAAAATTCTATGTCCTATTCCTTTTAATTTAATGGCTGGAAAGAATTTCAGCTGCTGATCTGTAATTCTACTGTTGGACTTTTCAGAAATCTTGACTATCATTCAAAACTGTAGTTTATCTTTTATTTCAACTCATTTGAGGATGTGACTTCATCCAGAACAGTGACAGACTTTTGCTTGATATCATATTTCAGACATTCATGAACTATGGATTTCTTGAAAAGTATTGCATGTTTCATCAAAAAGTTTAGAAATTACCATGGTTTTGCATTTTTTCAACATTTTTCTTGAATTTTCAAAAAAGAAGAAAACACTATGATTCTGAAAATATTGAAGATATCAGAACCTTCCAACGGTAGAATAAAAATTAAAATAGCTAAAGTTTCTGTGAAGCCATTCAGCTCAAAGAAATAGATCATAGAATTTTACACCAACTTTATAAAAAGATTTCAAACCTATGCTTCTGAGAACCCTGTCACTCTCCTTCGCAGAGACAGTATTGACCGGGGATGCGAAGGAGAGTGGCACCCGGTATAACCCACTTTAATCGCAAAGCAAAGAAAATCTTATGCGACTTTACGGATTAACCTGCCGATATCAAATGCACTCTAACATGACGCTTTACAAAAAGTAACTACACTTACATTCCATTGATAACATCCTGACGTCATTGCATGTTTAACCAATCCAATTGCTTTTCCATTGGTCAGGTGCTTGACAGTATTTCTATTCTCAACGCTGCAGCCTTTACTTCTGACTGGATCAAAATCCACTTGAATGCAGCTTGAATCATCTGAAGGCGATCTTGTCCAATATGATCGTGGAGATGTGCTTTTATCTTCTAACGGCTCTTTCCAAATGGCGTTTGGAATGATGGAGAGAAGCCCGGAGATTATCTGGTAGAAAACAAAACGACATTTTAGCACTTGTTAATGTTAAATTATTTACTTGAATACTAATATTGGCTGCCACCTCATGGCAAAAAAGACGATGCCCAAACAACAAAAAACTTAAGAAAAAACTAGTCAATAACACAGATAGAGTTTTCTAGTCAGAATACTCTTTCAGAGTGCATAATAAACCTTTGCAGCTTCTGGGTCAATCCTTTATTTGAATCGTGCAGTCCTGAGTAGCTTAAGCATACAAGACAAAAACTTTTGGCCCTGCTCCCTACTGGTTGCTGTGTAGCTGAAACATTTGTGATTTCATATATAAAGACTTGTCGCCTAACGGATATCCATAACAAATTTTAACGCATCAAAACAAAGCTGGTTCACCACGGAAATGGAAATAGCTGCTGCAATATTTTGGTGTTATCATGAGCCCTGATAAAAGAAGTAATACAAAGACGAGTTATACCTTGACATCTTTGTGCTCTTTGAAGTTTCCTTGTGACACACTTGGCAAAATCACTTTCAACAGTTTGATTGCGAGCAGTCTCGTTCTCACGTTATAATCTAGTGTTGCTGCAAAATGAAAAAGATAAAACTGATCATAGGACGCAATTTCATGCAGAAATCGTTCTACTGCAAAAGAATAACAAAATGGATAGGCTTCAGTTGGACTTTTCGCGATAAATAAAATGCATAACGGTTCACTACCGGAGCTTGTTAAAGGTATGAGAAATAAGCTATAAATAAGCTTGCAATGACACAGCAACAAAGACGATATAAACTTCTGGCAGCTGAGAATAAAACTTTCCTCGAATTCTAACTAGGAAAATGTTTTCTCATCCCACTGAAAGCAGGCAATAACAACGGACAGAGCTACAGCGTTTAAACGTGACTCCAATAACGGAAGGGATACAGATGGGCTATTTGAATTATTGATGAGACATCGTCTTAACATCATTCCGAGAATTCACAGAGAACCGTCCTTCTAGCATCCAGCATTATGTAATAAACTAGTCAAGCAATATAACTTCTTATCCATACCTGCAATATGTAGTAACTGCCCAGCAAATCCATGCTCTACAAAATGCTTTCTTGATGCCACATTTAACAAGCAGAATCTCTTCGTAAATATAAGGAATTCACAAAGTGACACTTCTCCATCAGATCTTACTTTAGCTTGATTTTGCATTTCTTCAAAAAAGACCATTTCCATCTTGATAAAATGATCAAGACATTTACTCGATGTATTTTCGTTCATCCTGTCCAAATTAAAAAGATATGAATATTACGTTCAGCAATTGAATAATTCACTGAAAATGTTTATCTTACAATACACCCGTCACAGCAAATCGTCAAATAAGATCATAAAGATAATCAAAAAGAATAGAAGCCGTGCACTAATTTGAAATGAGGCAATCAATGAGTTCTACTCACCCAATTTGTAGCAAGAGAGATGTGAACAGGACATCACTAATCTCCTGAAGTTTCGATGGAGAATTTTCTGATCGAGGCTTCCTCAAACCAGGCAATACATATTTGTAAATGAGGACATCTAAGAGTTTGGTGTGCAAGATAAGTTCTTCATGATTCTGTTGAATGTTTGTAGAGCATAATGCCATCATGTAAACACACAGGAACATTTCTGTATAACCTGGAAATACGATATTTCATAAATGTTACAAAATTTAAGTCTTACATATAACAAAAATAATAACAAAGCTAGCACATATATCATCCAAAAAACATATCAGTACATTCGAATAGCACAAGGAACACATTCACAACAATCATTTATTCAATGTTTGGGTTGCTTTAAGAGATCTACTTTGTTCTGATGCCGTTCAGATCTTGCCACATGATTTGCATCCAAGTCATTTTTTGGTCTTCCCTGTGGCCTTTTCACTTTTCTGAGATATTCTTTGAGGGCTTTTCTAGCTGTGGTTTCAGAATACAGTGAATGCAATCTGAAACTACAGCTTGAAAGACCCTGCGTATCAGATGCCTCAGCGATGCTAGTCTTTCGCTCCTATTATTTCACTCCACGGCTCGCATTTCGTTTTGGCGTACAGCTCTTTGTTGGTAATACAGAAAAAACCCGCACATAAGAACCTTCATTTATTAAGAACCTACAGCCTGAAATCATATATTTTGTACCCAATGGATAAGAACTATTTTAGCCTGGTACCATAACTAGGTTCTTAATAAAGGGTTTCATTCATTCATTAGGAAATAAATGCAATCTGTTTGCCAATCGACGTCTTTCGTGAACTCCAAAACATTA
>REGL01000436.1:18558-36288 GCA_004194395.1 Aurelia aurita complex sp. Pacific | reverse complement strand
AATTAAAAGATACTATACTAGATTCTGCTTCACACCAGATGCCAGGCACTCCACTCACCCCAACCAACAACAAACGAGCCATTTATAATACCATTTGTAGCAGCTTCTAGCTAGATTAGTTGAGAGAGATTTTGCTCCCTGTCGTTTTAGTGTTCCTCGGGTACATTTCTGTTCGGTGTTTTTCTCCTTCGATAATTTAAGTACATGATTTATAAGTGTTTTGCATCTATCTTGAAAATACAAGTTGATTAAAAATTGTTTGTTTACTCCTAGTTTCATGGGTTGATAGTGAATCATGGTTGATTCGAAACGTTTCGGAAAACTTTAGCACATTAATAAATAGGTTAAGGTGAAGTTGAGGTTTTAGCGCCAAGCGCTGGAAACGCAGAATAGGCCTAATCGAGTCCGCGACCCCTTGTCATGACGCTCAAATGGTGGGGCTCTATCTGGGACCGAACCCTGTCCACCTGACTGTTCTGGCTGCAATACCAGAGGATGACACCACAGCGCCATAACACCTTCCATTATTCCACTTTAATAATGATTTGAGTGAAATATTTTAGGCTTTTGGCCTTTACGATTCTGCTCTCAATTTCGATGAAACTAATTAGCTGGGGGGGGGGGGGTCGTAATAAGCCAGCAAGTAGTTATGAAATCCTTGTAAAGTTCAATAGAAACATATATACCTTTATTAATCAGAGGTTCTTCGATTTCTCCGGCAAATGAACTTCCATGATCTGCAAATGATCGTAGCATCGTTTCCGTTGCAATAGCAGCATCAAACAGAATTGGCAAAAATTTGCTGAAAAAGGAAATAAGTTACAGTTTTCTCTGTTTATAGGTTTTATCATAGTACCGGGTGAGCAAAAAAAAGTTAACACGTTTTGGGGGATGTGGAATAAAAAGTAGGTGGATGATATTCAAAACTAAAATGCTTATCTGTCAGTCAAAGGCTAATTTGGATGTGAAAATGTTGTTGGTAAAATCACTCATCTTATTAATCAAGAAATATGGAAAATGCCGGTAAGGGGTCTTTATGGGAACGAAAATTTCATGTTCGATTCTGGTCCATGATTTACTTGCCATTGAAGTTTAAATTGAATGCAATTGTCACTTTTAGAAATAGAATTGAAATGTCAATGGAAAGTAAATAATGGACCAGAATCGAGCGTGGAATTCTCGTTCCCAAAGAGACCCCTTACCAATATTTTCCATATTTCTGGGTCTAAAAGAAAAGTGCTTTTACCCAACAAAATTTTCACAGCTAATAACAGATTATTTTCTAATGTCAGACATGTACTTTTTATTCCACAGCCCACCAAACATGTAAAAATTGTTTTGATTTTGATTGTATTTGACGTGACATGACGCGAGGTAAGGTGACGTGATACACAACTTGACCAAAGGACATACCAAAAGCAACAATTTTGATTATTAACTGTCAATAAATATTTGATAACAATGAAATAAAACTCAAAATACAAATACCTTTTTTCTGTTTCTGATTCAAGAGTTATAGCACAATGTTTCATCAACGCGGCGAGGACATATTTTACTGTTATTTCGATCATATCCAATGGCTGTTCTTCTTCTAATAACACTTCTGAATAAAAATAATTTTATGACTCAATATCATTATATACATGGTCTCAAACAGCTAAAAATCTAACAGTACATGATTTATCAAAAGCGATTCTTTGTCATAAAGAGGCATGACTCTTCACTTTACGTAGTGAGTCTTGCTTCCCGGAGCCCCACGTCAGACTATTCTTTCAATACAGTTTTCTCTGAACTGGTCACAGTGTCATTCTAGTTCATTAACGCAAGTGAATAAAAGTTCTGAGTACGCATCGCATTCTTGCAGCTCCAATGACGACAATTCTATCAGAACAAACTCTTTTGGAAATCCCTCTGTACAAAATTCGTCTTCCAAGTCTTCCTGGCTTCGAGCGGATTCAACTGCAAGATTTTGCACTTCCCATGAATACAAATTTCGAACTGACTACTTAGAAATGCAAAGAAATTACTTAAATTCATTACTTTAAATTCATTACTAGAAATTACTTAAACTGACTACTTAGAAAGACTACTTAGAAATGCAAACAAATTATTACCTTTAAATTGGCAGTATTCTTCAAAATCTCTCCATACAGTTTTAGCATTCAATTGGGTAGGTCCATTTGCCAAATCAAAGTAGCAATCATTTCTGACAACAATTGCTGATTCTTTGAAATCGTTGAGCTTCTCGTGCGTGAAATTCTCCATCAATTCAATCGTCGTCTTGATAAAACAATCTAAAATATGGATGTAGGTAATAATAACAAAAAGAGTTAGATATATTTTCTAATTTTTAAATCATACCTTTGTGTAACTCCACAACGAAAATTCTATGAATGTACCAAGGACTAAAGATATAACTGACGAAAACAGAAAACATTTTTTGTGAATATGAAGATACCTTCCAGCTTTAAAGCATACAGGAATCAATTTCAAAAACTTGTAGCTTTTTACCACGTTTCATAGTGAATCATTTTTGATCAGTCATCGATCATTTTTATCAAAATTGCCAAGCCTGCCCTTTTACAAAAATCCTTCTACAAATATCCTTTACAGTAAAAACCAGCGTACAAGAACCTACTATTTTCCAAATCATCCTGGGTTCTTAAACAATGAATACAATTGATTGGTTCTTATAAAACAATTGAAAATTTGAGAATTTCAGCCTATAGGTTCTTAATCCACTAGGTTCTTATACGTGGGTTTTTACTGTATCATTGAGTGAAAAAAACGCAGAAAACATCATGAGCGACGATGCACCAATTGTTTGGGAAGGCAAGCCAATAATTATAGAATTTCTTCCCATTGGACGCCCAGTTCCCTAATCTGCATCTCCGCCAATGAATTTAAGTGGAAAAGATAAGTAAATTTGCATATAAAGTTGTTTTCGTTTGTCGTTTCTCTCTCGGTCTGTTTCCTGTATGCCGTGGAGTTGCAGCTGGGAGAGAGTTTGAAAATTTGCCTGTTCCAACTCCTGGGCATAAACGGAAATAAGCCGAGAGAAACGACAACAGAAAACAACGCCTTATGCAAAGTCTACTGATCGTGTCCACGCAAATTGATCGACAGGTATGCAGATAAGAGAACTGGGCAACTGATGGGTAAGAAATTCTATAATTATTGGCTTCCCTTCCCACAAAGGACCTCAAATCTGGAATGGATTGCCAAATGAAATTAAATCCACTGACAATTTAAATTCTTTTAAACGTTTGATAAAACAATGGGATGGACCAAACTGCAAATGCAATGCGTGCCAACTTTCATGCGAATCTTTGAAAATTATAGATTATGAAATAGTAGAACATGTTTATGTAATTATTTGTATTATTTTTCGTTATCATCGATTTAGATTAGTTTACTTGAATAGTAAGCTAGATTAAAAAAAAAGAAAATCGATGTAAAATAAGATGACAAACAAACAAACAAAGTGGGTGCATCACTTCCCATGAAAATAAACACGAATCATAACATGAATTCTAATTTACCATTTTCAATGAATTTGTTATCTTCCACTCCGTTTCTAAAGACACAAGATTCCAACCAACCGGCTGACGTCATTTCCTCTTCAACCAACGAAATACCAAGTAGCATAGTATTGAAGCATCTGCCAGCTAAAAATGCTATTGCCCGTTCAAGGTCAATAACCCATGCCCAACTATTTGTAGGCTGTGGTAATGGTAGAGCACAGGGATCCAATGCACCAAATGATTCTAAAACAAATAAAAAAGGGAATTTGTAAAAAATAAAAGAAATGAACGCAACCCTTAAAGGGGCTCCGTCGTCAAACAGTAAACAAATCCGTAAACTCGCACGTGTCACC
This sequence comes from Aurelia aurita complex sp. Pacific, assembly GCA_004194395.1. Taxonomy (NCBI): domain Eukaryota; kingdom Metazoa; phylum Cnidaria; class Scyphozoa; order Semaeostomeae; family Ulmaridae; genus Aurelia; species Aurelia aurita complex sp. Pacific. The sequence continues at coordinate 32,411 of REGL01000436.1, read as the reverse complement.
AATTATCCATTGTTCATCCATTGTCTTCTGACGTTTGTTTGGTGGCTTCACCCAAGCCACCAAAAAGTGACCGTTAAAAATCCACTTATATCCGAGCAATCGTAGAAGATATGAATTTTTGGTTTGTTCCTTAGTAAAGTACAATGATTAATGCCCAAACAGCAACTTTCATTGTGAAAAAAAATACGAAAATCCTGTGTGATATCACCTTTCAAAAAACTGCAAAAATCATTGATTTGTTTACATTTTGATGACGGAGACCCTTTAAAGAACAGGTGAAGGTGAAGTTGCAATTCTCTAAGGTAAGGCAAGGTAAGCTGACGTCATTTTAGGTGCGCTGTTACCTCAACATTCAACCCGAACAATGTGTTACAATGTACTTACCATGTTTAGGCCATGCAACTTCTTGCTTGTCGAGCACCTCCGCAGCGGAAGACATCTCAGTTAGTTTATCAAGCACGGGCAATAGGTGGCAAATATCAGTAAGGCATGGCAGAATATGCTCAATTTTCATCAACAGCAATGAATGAACCAAAACCATCAACATGTGACCAGCAGCAGATTCGCTGAGGATATCTAAAAGATAAAGTAACATCAGTTTGGCTAGTTTCTCACATAGGTGTCATATAATAATCTACTCCCTATCATCAACACTCCAGCCAGATAACTGCAATAATCTCCGTATCTTATTGGAGATGTGAATTGGTAATAACAGTTGATGGGCATGGCTAATGGTTCGTATATGACGTTCTGTGTTCACAATTCAATGCTTCTTTCTTGTACTTATCTATGCTGTAATTCTAATTTGAAAACAATTCTATGCAACAATGTAAAAACTCAGACAATCGAGACTACAGCACCTCCACAGCTCCTCCACAGCTCATCCACAGCAGCCACAGAGACGGGATACCGTGTATTCAAAATCGGTATCGAATATTTCAAACATTCCCAGCTTATTGATAATATAAAGAGTACATACCTAGCAAGTTCCATTTACTTGCATGCGATTTGCATTGATTGGAATTTGAAGCAGCATTCAAACATAGCTCAATCGTATTTGTTGCAAGAGAGAAAACCAATCGTAGATGTCTATGCAGGATTTGTAGAATGGAAAGGCGACACTAAAATGGGATGAAAATAGCATAGAATTGCTATGTCATGCATTCACTAATGATATGAAATGCTTCAATTTTTAGAAATGGTACAATGCCTTGTCAGACTGGACGTTAGTATTTCATGAGAAAATCTGTCCAAAATGAAAATATTATTACACGTAATAGGTTTGATAAAGTATCGATGAAAATTCGATTCTTGTATGGCCGAGGCTAAAGTTCGAGCAAAACAGTTGGTACCCCCTCCCCCCTCTTTTCCTATTCCCCTAATTGAATCATTGTAAGAGATGTGCTAAAAAGTGAGTATTTGTACTGTCACCACATAAAAAATGACACCTGTCCCTAAATCTGGATGTGAGAGGGGCGATGTTACGAAACAGTCTTCAAAACATGCTAGATCTTAAAAAATAAAAAAGCAATGTTACATAAAAAAAGCGATGCTACATTCTGTGAATTTCTTTAGGCATGGTTGTCAATATTCATTTCGCATGGCCGATCGACGCCGAAGAACATTGAGGCAATAAATAGATTTCAGTCGATACAGCAAAATTACTTCTGCAAAACTCATTAATTGTTTTAGTTTGTAGACGCAAGTGAAAGCTAGTTTTTTAGGCTTCCTCGAGCCTTTTACTTTTCTAATAAATAGACTTTAGGAGATTTACCTCTGTTTTAGTTTGCTTGAACAATATTGCAGCCATGAGATGTTTTTGCATTCGATGTAATAATTCTATTGTCAGTGTTTGTACTGCATTGTCATCAGGTTTCTCTGGTTGTTTGTCGGCATCAGATGACGTCATATTTGCAAGTCTTTGTTCCTGTCAAAATCCACAAGGACATAATCAGTCATAAACAGTCTCATCCCCAGAGCAAGTTCGCTGCTTTACCTCTACTCTGATCCTCCGAAAAGCCTCAAAAACGGCCTAAAATCACGATCAAATATCCCTAACGTCTCTACCTTACAGCAATGACTTGAACATGCTTTACCACGTGTAATCCTTTTGGTAGAATGAACGGTCATCCCCACTGGTGCAAAAACTATTCACGGAGGCTCCATCCTCACAAGAGGGCATTACATGCAAATACAAGTAGTTGTCATTGCTGTGAGGCAGGAAAACTGACGAAATTCGATTATCATGTTTGTAATTAATCTAGCCAAGACTTAGCAAGAAAGATTCTTAACAATTTACTGAAACTTACGGTATAAAATCCCAGATTTATCAACAGCATTTTCATCAATGTTTCACTCGTTTTTAGTTTCAATGAAAAGCCTTCATGATCCAATGACGTATCCAAAGTGAGCAGATTTGAAAATCCAAATAATTCAGAAATATGAACATCGTCATTTAGATTGCCAAGAATCATTTCTAGTTGTAGCATCTGAGGAAGAGAAGGGATGTAATCAATTCCAAAAAAACACTTTCTAATTTTGTTAAAGGGAGTACAAAGACCAGCAGCCTTTGCCATCGTTTGTTTTTGTTTTTATGAATTTCGTACAGTCAGTTATTCTGGAAGCTGTGCAGATCAAGTCCTTGATTTCACGCAAAGCATGCTGGTCTTTGTACTCCCTTTAAAGTCATAACGAGAGTAAGACAATAAAAAAGATTACATTTTCTAAAATTGTGAAAAAGATTTTAGGGCCATTTTAGAAATATAGCAAAAAAGATTTTTGCTCGTAGTTATGGAACAGAAAGATCGATCTCAACCAAATAAGTTTTNAACACTTTCTAATTTTGTTAAAGGGAGTACAAAGACCAGCAGCCTTTGCCATCGTTTGTTTTTGTTTTTATGAATTTCGTACAGTCAGTTATTCTGGAAGCTGTGCAGATCAAGTCCTTGATTTCACGCAAAGCATGCTGGTCTTTGTACTCCCTTTAAAGTCATAACGAGAGTAAGACAATAAAAAAGATTACATTTTCTAAAATTGTGAAAAAGATTTTAGGGCCATTTTAGAAATATAGCAAAAAAGATTTTTGCTCGTAGTTATGGAACAGAAAGATCGATCTCAACCAAATAAGTTTTCATCTCAAATTCAGCAGTTTCCTGTGAAATGAACGACTACAGATACGCATTCATTCAGTACATTGCGGTTTTGCGGTAAATTGAGCATAGGGCTCAAACCTTTCAAATCTTTAAAAAGGTCGGTGTAAAATTCTTTTCCAGTTTTCTTTGAATTGAATGGCTTGAAAGGAACTTATGGTACTTCGCTGTAAATCTGCCGTGGACATTTTTTGATATCTTGATGTTTTTTCGAAATGGCGGCAATTTCACTATTTTTGAAAAAATTCTTGGAAAATTTTGAAAAAGTTTAAAACAATCGTAAATTCTAAACTAATAGAGGAAACATTACATAACCGCCAAAGAAACCATAATTTATGAAGGTCTACAATATGATGGCAAGCAGAAATCTGTAGCTCTTCTAGTTTAGGATTTATAAATCTGATGACGTCATAGCCTCAAATTTAATAAATGCCGCCATATTGAAACTAATCAAGATATCAATAAATTGCCACGGCAGATTTACAGCAAAGAACCCTTAGTTCCTTCCAAGCCATTTATTTCAAAGAAAACTGCAATAGAATTTTACACCGACGTTTTTAAAGATTTGAGCCCTATGTTGGTAAATTGCATCATCCATAAAAACTAAATGACAAACCTTTCCTTTTGAGAGACTTCCCGATGGAGCAATTTGTTGAGGCAAAAGATCATACAGCAGTTCGACTCGTTCTTGTAAGTTTGGCAGCAGAATTTGAGCCCCAAGCTTGGTCGTTTCAATGATAGCCTGCAGAGAATGATACGAGGATTCAATTACATCAAATTACATGAAATAAATCATGGAGTTTTCTTGTAAGGAGGCTCTCTCTCTCTCTCTCTCTCTCTCTCTCTCGATCTTGATTAGTTTATCTATTCAGAGAGCTCCTCCTCAGCCTACCAATATTAAATACAATTTCATAATGTTCCTCTCTTGAATTTGTTTAGTGTAGCAGCGTTAAAGGGAATCGACAGAGAGAAAAGCTGGCACAGGCCAAAGTTAAAAAATAATCTATTGTACTTGATAGCTTTGACACCTGTTGTGTCATTGTGTGGCGGAAGAAACAATGGATTTTTGGGCGTTTCTTTAGCCTATCTATGGGATATAGCCATGTCTATTCCCTTGAAGTATTGTAATTTTTTTCGGTAAGAGTGAACGAGATCTCATAGGTTTATAAATAGGCTATTGTATTTGATAATCCAACGCCTGGCGAAAGAAAGCAAAGCCAATGAAAATAATCAGGGGCGGATCCAGACTACTGCAACTACAGCTGAAGCAGTAGTCAGATTTTTAGATTTTTAGATCTAGTTATTAAGGTCCAAGCCTATTTTCAAAAGGCCACACCCTAGTATTTCGAATAACCTCACCTTGGCAGTTGTCAGAATATTTCCTGGATCCGCCCCTGATAATGACATGTTTAATGCTTCCTTTGTCCTATTCATAGACGGGCACACACTGTAATATATGTTGATATAATATAATGTATATAATGTATGTTTTTTTACATTGCAGTGTAAGAAATTGTATTGATTGTATTTTGTATTGATCCTACCTGCTGCAGTTTGTCCGATAATGGCAGATCAATTAGCTTGATGAGGAGTTTTCTGATTTCTTTTGATTCTTCTCCTAATAAATCCCCAACTGCCTTATCTTTAATAGCCAAAACCAAATGACATTTTAGCAGATTGAGCAAACACAAAACCATCTCTTCACTGAATCTGAAAACGAAAAATATATACAACTCAAAAGACCTCTTCTCGGAACATCAACAGGTCAGAAGTCTTTTGCCGACAGAGGGGCTAAGTTCTTGAATTACCTGGATAGTGGTGTCAAAGTGTCATCTTCCCTCTTCACTTTTCAAAGACAATTAAAGCCTAATTATGACAACATTAATTTTCTCTTTCTATTATGAGTTTGAGACCTCATTTGAGTCAATCTCATGCGTGGTTGCTGATTTGCGGCTCAAGAAAGTAAACACGTGATTGTTTCAAAAATAACTTTCTTGTTCTTTTGCAATGCCAAAATCAAGTAATATTTGAAAGAGAGAGTTCAAGCGGTGTATTCAAATGGTTTTGCATTCGTGAAACACTTAATGGCGTTGTTTATCTGTGTTGCGTGTTGTGTATAAGACAGTGTTTGTGTTATGCAAATTGAGGTTTTTTGGGGCACCGATATTATATCAACCTTAGGCTTGATAAATCACACTCAAATTACACCAACCTTTGGTCTGTAATGCCTTTAAAAGTCTCCAGTTCCTCTCTGTGACATCGAAAGAATTCCAGAAGGTCTTTCAACTTGATGAAAGTTTCTTTTTTCACTGAGATGCAGTATGGCCTTTGTTGTGCGATGATTCTCCTGATCAAAAAGAATATTCTGTAAAAAATATGATCTTGATTGGAGGGGCAATGATTCTCATGATTCGGCAGTGATTCTCAAGATCGGGACAGAATCAAGGATCGCAAGTCGAAAGCCAAGAACAAAGCAGCAAAAGATCAAGAGTAAAAAGTAACGCATGATTTACCTGATCATAAAAAGGTCAAAAAATAAAAAGTTTTAAAATCAAACTCATCCTTAAAGCTCAATGAAAGAAACCTAAATTAGAGGACTTCTCTTTTCACGGGTATTTCAAAGATCAAAATTTATAACTATGAGGAATCTAAGAATCAAAGCAATTCAAAATCAAAGCAATTAAGAATCAAAGACAGAACAAGGAGTCTAGAGAGATCATGAACCTTATTAAGCATAATCATTACAATCATTTACACCTCTAACGATGACAACGAAAAAGTGGTACAAATATACCTGTTTGGTGGTGCAGATGTAGAAACAATAGAATGTGATGTACCAGCGGCAATTTGTTGGATCTTGATGCCTTCTAATCCGGGAACTCTTCTTGGATGTGCCACTGGTGTTACACAATGACCAAGTCCACATTGTCCCATTGAATTATTTCCCCATGACAACACTTCATATTCTGCAAATTATAAAACAAAATCAAATATCGTTCAATTCTGAATAGACTGAATTATTCCCCCATGAAGAGATAACATTCTGATGAGTGACACAAACACACCAGTCCAAAGAGCATGGTCATGGAGAATGCATGATTAAGCATAACAAAAATTAGCACAAATGAATGTGATAAATCAAAATATAACGTATGGTTACCGTAAAAGCTCTATTTAGCCTCCTCCCTATATCAATCCCCCCTCTCTAATAAGCCCCTCCCTTCTAAGCCAAAATATTAAAAAAGCCTCTCTCTTTCTATTAAGTGCCCCCCCCACACTTATAGTCGAATAGGTGTGTTTGATTCGCAAAATTGTATGTTGATAAAGAACTAAAAGCTATAATTTCTATTCTTGCCATTTGACTTTGTGAATACGTTCCCTCCTCTCTTTTAAGCTCCCCTCTGGAGTAAATCAAATAACCCCCGGCCCCAGGGGGCTTAATAGAGCTTTCACGGTATCGCCAAACAATGATAAAATCATCCTTACGAGATTCAATGCGGTCTAGCAGCAAACGAATATGTTTCATGTAAACAATTAAAAGCTAGATGTGTGTGTCCTGATCAAGGCTAGATCTGTTATTAATGTGTATCCTGATTAACTATTCAGTAAAGGACAAAGTCAAGCCTAGCCTACTAAAAGGCCTACATTGACTAGTAAAACCAAGAATACTCGTATACATCATTAAAAGTAAAACACAATACTTGCAATATAATATACCATCCATAGCCAAAGAAGACACACGGTTACCGAGTTCTGGCTATAAATAATGGTACTTTCAATTTTCAACTTTAAAGGGTCTGTTTCAACCAGCATTCCTTGCACGTGCCGTCTCTTGGTTCTCCTTTGTTGTCCGCCATTTTCATGGGCCATGAAAATGGCGGCAACAAAGGCCAACCAAGAGATGGCACGTGCAAAGCATGCAGGATGAAACAGACCCTTTGAATATATCTTTAACAAAAGAAATGTAAGAAAACTATCGTAAATCAAAAGAAGCTGGAGTAGGTAGAATGCATCTACAATGTAGAAGGAAACAAGATAGGATCACTAAATCTAGCAAACTGAAAGCTTACGTCTGGTCAATGCCAAACNCGACGTTTTTAAAGATTTGAGCCCTATGTTGGTAAATTGCATCATCCATAAAAACTAAATGACAAACCTTTCCTTTTGAGAGACTTCCCGATGGAGCAATTTGTTGAGGCAAAAGATCATACAGCAGTTCGACTCGTTCTTGTAAGTTTGGCAGCAGAATTTGAGCCCCAAGCTTGGTCGTTTCAATGATAGCCTGCAGAGAATGATACGAGGATTCAATTACATCAAATTACATGAAATAAATCATGGAGTTTTCTTGTAAGGAGGCTCTCTCTCTCTCTCTCTCTCTCTCTCTCTCGATCTTGATTAGTTTATCTATTCAGAGAGCTCCTCCTCAGCCTACCAATATTAAATACAATTTCATAATGTTCCTCTCTTGAATTTGTTTAGTGTAGCAGCGTTAAAGGGAATCGACAGAGAGAAAAGCTGGCACAGGCCAAAGTTAAAAAATAATCTATTGTACTTGATAGCTTTGACACCTGTTGTGTCATTGTGTGGCGGAAGAAACAATGGATTTTTGGGCGTTTCTTTAGCCTATCTATGGGATATAGCCATGTCTATTCCCTTGAAGTATTGTAATTTTTTTCGGTAAGAGTGAACGAGATCTCATAGGTTTATAAATAGGCTATTGTATTTGATAATCCAACGCCTGGCGAAAGAAAGCAAAGCCAATGAAAATAATCAGGGGCGGATCCAGACTACTGCAACTACAGCTGAAGCAGTAGTCAGATTTTTAGATTTTTAGATCTAGTTATTAAGGTCCAAGCCTATTTTCAAAAGGCCACACCCTAGTATTTCGAATAACCTCACCTTGGCAGTTGTCAGAATATTTCCTGGATCCGCCCCTGATAATGACATGTTTAATGCTTCCTTTGTCCTATTCATAGACGGGCACACACTGTAATATATGTTGATATAATATAATGTATATNTATTGTATTTGATAATCCAACGCCTGGCGAAAGAAAGCAAAGCCAATGAAAATAATCAGGGGCGGATCCAGACTACTGCAACTACAGCTGAAGCAGTAGTCAGATTTTTAGATTTTTAGATCTAGTTATTAAGGTCCAAGCCTATTTTCAAAAGGCCACACCCTAGTATTTCGAATAACCTCACCTTGGCAGTTGTCAGAATATTTCCTGGATCCGCCCCTGATAATGACATGTTTAATGCTTCCTTTGTCCTATTCATAGACGGGCACACACTGTAATATATGTTGATATAATATAATGTATATAATGTATGTTTTTTTACATTGCAGTGTAAGAAATTGTATTGATTGTATTTTGTATTGATCCTACCTGCTGCAGTTTGTCCGATAATGGCAGATCAATTAGCTTGATGAGGAGTTTTCTGATTTCTTTTGATTCTTCTCCTAATAAATCCCCAACTGCCTTATCTTTAATAGCCAAAACCAAATGACATTTTAGCAGATTGAGCAAACACAAAACCATCTCTTCACTGAATCTGAAAACGAAAAATATATACAACTCAAAAGACCNTCCTTTGTCCTATTCATAGACGGGCACACACTTTAATATATGTTGATATAATATAATGTATAGAATGTATGTTTTTTTACATTGCAGTGTAAGAAATTGTATTGATTGTATTTTGTATTGATCCTACCTGCTGCAGTTTGTCCGATAATGGCAGATCAATTAGCTTGATGAGGAGTTTTCTGATTTCTTTTGATTCTTCTCCTAATAAATCCCCAACTGCCTTATCTTTAATTGCCAAAACCAAATGACATTTTAGCAGATTGAGCAAACACAAAACCATCTCTTCACTGAATCTGAAAACGAAAAATAAAATACAACTCAAAAGACCTCTTCTCAGAACATCAACAGGTCAAAAGTGTTTTGCTGACAGAGAGGCCAAGTTCTGGAATTACCTGGATAGTCGTGTCAAAGTGTCATCTTCCCTCTATACTTTTCAAAGACAATTAAAGCCTAATGATGACAACATTAATTCTCTCTATCTATTATGAGTTTGAGACCTCATTTGAGTCAATCTCATGCGTGGTCGCTGATTTGCACCCCAAGAAAGTAAACACGTGATTGTTTCAAAAATAACTCTCTTGTTCTTTTGCAATGTAGACTTGCTACAAGTCTCTTTCGAAAAAACGGGGGGGGGGGGAGAGATAGAGACTTGAGCAAGTCCATTTACAATACCAAAATCAAGAAATATTTGAAAGAGAGAGTTCAAGCGGTGTATTCAAATGGTTTTGCATTTGTAAAAGACTTAATAGCGTTGTTTATCTGTGTTGCGTGTTGTGTATAAGACAGTGCTTGTGTTATCCAAATTGAGGTTTTTTGGGGCACCGATATTATATCAACCTTAGGCTTGATAAATCGCACTCAAGTTACACCAACCTTTGGTCTGTAATGCCTTTAAAAGTCTCCAGTTCCTCTCTATGACATCGAAAGAATTCCAGAAGGTCTTTCAACTTGATGAAAGTTTCTTTTTTCACTGAGATGCAGTATGGCCTTTGTTGTGCGATGATTCTCCTGATCAAAAAGAATATTCTGTCAAAGGTATCATCTTGATTGGAGGGGCAATGATTCTCATGATTGGGCAACGATTCTCATGATTCGGCAGTGATTCTCAAGATCGGAGTAGAATCAAGGATCGAAAGTCGAAAGCCAAGAACAAAGCGGCAAAAGATCATCATCATCATCATCATCATAAACATTATTTAGAGTTGGCTTTCACCTAGTACAGAGTACTAATTCATTCCAACTAAAAGTAAACTACCTAGTAATATAACAAATGTATTGATATATTTCTACACAAAAAATACATTATAAGCATAGCCTGCAGGTACACTTGTCACCAGTCCATGATTTTATTTGATTTTTAAATGCTGCAAGAGTTGGACTTTGCTTGATGTTGTCACTAAGAGTGTTCCAGAGGAGACTTCCTCTGAAGGAAAGTGACTCCGAGCCATNGCAGCAAACGAATATGTTTCATGTAAACAATTAAAAGCTAGATGTGTGTGTCCTGATCAAGGCTAGATCTGTTATTAATGTGTATCCTGATTAACTATTCAGTAAAGGACAAAGTCAAGCCTAGCCTACTAAAAGGCCTACATTGACTAGTAAAACCAAGAATACTCGTATACATCATTAAAAGTAAAACACAATACTTGCAATATAATATACCATCCATAGCCAAAGAAGACACACGGTTACCGAGTTCTGGCTATAAATAATGGTACTTTCAATTTTCAACTTTAAAGGGTCTGTTTCATCCAGCATTCCTTGCACGTGCCGTCTCTTGGTTCTCCTTTGTTGTCCGCCATTTTCATGGGCCATGAAAATGGCGGCAACAAAGGCCAACCAAGAGATGGCACGTGCAAGGCATGCTGGATGAAACAGACCCTTTGAATATATCTTTAACAAAAGAAATGTAAGAAAACTATCGTAAATCAAAAGAAGCTGGAGTAGGTAGAATGCATCTACAATGTAGAAGGAAACAAGATAGGATCACTAAATCTAGCAAACTGAAAGCTTACGTCTGGTCAATGCCAAACAATGATTATCACCCATGTCAACATCCTCAATAAAATCATCCTCAAGGGATTCAATCAGTTTTGGTAGCAGATGAACGGAATCAGCAGAGCCAGTTGCGAGACATGGACCACAACCCCATGCATATAACTGCAAATAAATTGGTATAATAAAAACTTAGCTCATGGATTTGAAAAGAAATACTAGTAGTCATAAAAGGTTAGGCCCCATGAGAGACATACCAGTTGCAATGAAAGACCTTCGTATTCTCAAAAGCATTTAAAGACAAATTGGGGCGTTTGGGTGTTTAACTTTTTTGCGAGCACAAAACAAAAAGGCATCCCTGCGTTAATCACTGAAAATCTTTATTAGCAAGGCGTTCTTTGCTTCATCAAGCTCACCAGCAGCTGTTCGTAAGTTGGCATATTCATCTACAGTCTATGAGAATGTGGATATAGAGGCTGGACATTCCCCCTCCCAGGTAGCCCGGGGGTAAAAAAATACTCCTTGCACAAATGAGCAAATTAAGCACAGCAAATTTTTCCACACAAGAATTCTTAAGAAACTAAAAATATTCTTGAGAATTCTTATGACTTCTTGAAATTCTCAGGTAGGAAAACCTTGTTAATGTGTGCGAGGCCCAGGCTGTTCTTAGAGAATAAACAAACAGAGAAATGCAAAAGAAATACCTGTCCTCCTGAAGTTAATGCAACCGATGCTTGACATCCTCCAGCGATCTTTCTGATGTGAATTCCTTGCAATGCTTTAACAAGCTACGATAAATGATGACATCTAAAAGATTCGGTTTTCAGTAGCCTACGTGCAGCCGCAACAATCCTTGCACGCAAGGTACTAAGGTGACGCTGCNCATTTAAAGACAAATTGGGGCGTTTGGGTGTTTAACTTTTTTGCGAGCACAAAACAAAAAGGCATCCCTGCGTTAATCACTGAAAATCTTTATTAGCAAGGCGTTCTTTGCTTCGTCAAGCTCACCAGCAGCTGTTCGTAAGTTGGCATATTCATCTACAGTCTATGAGAATGTGGATATAGAGGCTGGACATTCCCCCTCCCAGGTAGCCCGGGGGTAAAAAAATACCTCCTTGCACAAATGAGCAAATTAAGCACAGCAAATTTTTCCACACAAGAATTCTTAAGAAACTAAAAATATTCTTGAGAATTCTTATGACTTCTTGAAATTCTCAGATAGGAAAACCTTGTTAATGTGTGCGAGGCCCAGGCCGTTCTTATAGAGCAAACAAACAGAGAAATGCAAAAGCAATACCTGTCCTCCTGAAGTTAAAGCAACCGATGCTTGACATCCTCCAGCGATTTTTCTGATGTGAATTCCTTGCAATGCTTTAACAAGCTACGATAAATGATAACATGTATAAAACACCTTTGTACCTTGCGCTCCCGCAGGAGTGATTATATTCTTTGAATGCTGATAGTCGAACACCAAGTCTAGTTTTCAGTGGGTTAGTAGCTGCTAAAGTGCTGAATTATCATTGCCAGCTGAACGTGACAGTTTACAGAGGTCATCATACCTTATTCAAAATACCATTTATATCACTTTGATTTTTCATAGTTATGAAACCTATTGTACATCAAGAGAACAAAATGATTTTTTGTGCTCAAAAATAATACACAACATACCTTTGGAGTAAATACTCGGTTATTGTCTCCGTGTCCAAGTTTACCTACAAAGTAAAACCATAGCAACCAAAATCAACGATCAATTTTAAAAACATGTCAACAATCCCAGTTCTAAGCACAGGAGAAAATCTTTCTGTTTGATGTTGCTGTTTATTTTAGAACCCTTCTTGTTTCTTTCACTTCTTTGCATTTCTCTGTATTCACACTTTTGTAGCCTTCCGTTCAGCAATTCTATTGTTTTTGCTTCCTGCAATATGCTTGGACAAATTGTACTAAACCTCTTCGACAAATTATACTAAACCTTTTTGCAACCAGGTTTCGTTCTGACAGCTTTTTTAGCGTAGTTTTATAAATAGTTTGCAAGTTATTTCGTAACTGAAGCTGATACAAGAGTATCGCAATATATCTTACTAAAATGAAAAATGTTGTTTCATTTCTCACAGGACAAGACGGCAGCCTAAAGGATAAACGTACCAGCATAACATCATTGTTCAAAGCAATATGATGGAGAAAATCGAAAAGTGCTTCAAACCGTCAATAAAAATAGTCATTTTCTAAATTTTCCTGAAAAATGGGTTGCTCTTTCCTTGATTAGCTTAGCCATTGAGAGAGTTTCTCCTCAAGAATCCCCGTTCATACGAATTCTCTGGTCATATAACTTTCTTTTTTCTTCTGTATCCTTGTATTTCAATTTATAAGCTGTACCTATACCACTTGTTGTAAGTTATATAATTTTTTAGTATTTGTACATAGAGGAATTTAATTTGGTGATTTCCACGTTTATCTTTTCAGCAGTTACTGGTGAGTTATTAACTTATTTCTTCCCTTTCAGGTGTTAAAGTGCCACTAAACGTTTGAGGAACTTTTCGTTATCTGATAGAATGATGCCTGTAGAATCTGATAAAATTAAAATCTTTGATAAATTCGAATTCCTTCCGTGGGAACGGGGGCGATTTCTACCCAATTTCTGGTGTCAAGGACGTGTCACGCGGGGAACTGGGAACGAATCTCCCTCTGATGTCATACCGGGAATGCACATTTCCTTTCAAGTTTCAATCAGGGAAAGCCGCACTGAACGACACGAGAGCGCAGAGCGCCGTCGAAGCCAACAACGAAGATTGCTTTTACTTTGGAATTACTTGTTAGTAATACTTCTACTTTAACTGATACTTCAATCACATTCTTGGAAGACGACTAGGACATGGAGATAGCAGAAGAAGGGCTTCTAGAGGCCGTCGTTGAGCTTCGTGACTGGCAAGAAGAGGCATAGGCCTACTACAGTTCTGTTATGATGATGGCGGCCCGATTGAGACAAACCATTTGCTGACTTGCTGTTGTCTCCAATCTTGAATAATGTCTTCGAGTTTGCAGTCGAGAGCCTTCAAAAATAGCTGATCGTAGCTACCAGTTGCTGAGGTTTGTTTGTTTTACTTTCATAATGAACATTTTC
>REGL01000435.1:218450-229486 GCA_004194395.1 Aurelia aurita complex sp. Pacific | reverse complement strand
TGTCAACAAAGTTGTGTTTATTTATCAGTGCATTTATTTATTCATTTTAATGGCAGTGGATTATGATAAAATCTGATCTCACTACTCTATAATATCATCTTTATACACCTGTCTTTTCCAATAATCACGGTATACTGCATTTTCCATTCTGCTGATGTCAGCATTTTTAAGCAAACTTTACCCCCTCTTTCTACAAAAACTGCGGGGGCTAGGAATGGGAACTTTTCGGATTATCTTTCCTGGTGTACCTGAGCTCCTTTATCAACTTTGAGAACTTAGATCTCAGATATGCACAATGGAAGTTACTTTTTGGGCATCGTATCGTTCACACCAGATGGCCTATGTGTAAAATTATGTCATAAAACAAGCTTACTCTTCTGTTTACGCCCAATTTTGACGCCGTTTTTACCTTTTGAAGCTCCTAACAGCAAAAGAGTTGTGATAATCTGGGCGTAAAACAAGACCCGATTTGGAACGTCATTTTATCATAAATCACACCAACCCAGTTTCAAGATAACAACATTGGTGGATGATTACGCCAAATTTGATTTTCAGACCGTTTGGAATTTTATCGTGCCCGCAAAGGACCCTGGGTGAGAATGGCTCTTTAAATACCTTGTGAATCGCCGTTGAATATCATTGTGTGCCCTGACGACCATTTTCGATCTTTCCATCGCATTATGTTCTTGAGTGCTAAGAAAAAACAATACTTATGTTCACAACAACAACAACTTTTAAGGCGAAAAAATTTTAGGGTAGATCCTTGTCCGAAGAATTCTGACCTAAAGTAGAGCTCTTCGTGCCAAACAGTTTCTTTCCTTCGTTAGTTTCCGTAAGATTTGGCGTCAAGTTCTGTTTCCAGGAGGAAGAAATTGTTTACGATCAAGCAAAATGTTATCTCCTACGCGAATTTGTTCCTTGATTGAGAAATAATGAACTTTGTTCAACAAGGACAGATTTTGTAAGACAACAGCATGAGTTGCTTTTGATTGACACCTCAAATCAATGAGATTAGCGATCACAGACAAAGGAAATTCTCTCAACCAGTAATTCAAAACAAACAAAGCCGCAAAAGTCTCTTTGAAACCCAAGTAGCTAGTGCGCTCGTTGTGCATTCCAAAAATTGTTTTCAAGAGCAAACATGAGGATATATCGAAAGAAGAAGGATATATCTACAAATCTGTCTCGGGCATTTTATTTCTTTGGTTCAGAAGCTGAGCAGTAAGTGTTTTAATTACACCCAAAAACATAACAGAATTGAACTGCCTCCCAATCGGCTGTTGAACCAAATAGATGAAATGCCCGTGGCAGAACTTTAGATTTACCCTTCTTCTTTCGTTATAAGCACGTAACGTCTCTTAAAAACCATCTTTCGCTTGCACAAGGCGAGAGTTTGCCCTACTAGTTTCAGAGAAACTTTTGCGGCGTTGTTTGTTTTGAATTTCTGGTTGAGAGAATTTTCTTTGTCTGTGATCGCTAATCGCTTTGAATTGCGGTGTCAATCAAAAGCAATTCATGCTATCGTCTTACAAAATCTGTCCTTGTTGAGCAAAGTTCATTATTTCTCAATCAAGGAACAAATTCGCGTAGGAGATAACATTTTGCTTGATCGTAAACAATTTCTTGATTGAGAAATAATAAACTTTGTT
Organism: Aurelia aurita complex sp. Pacific; assembly: GCA_004194395.1. Taxonomy (NCBI): domain Eukaryota; kingdom Metazoa; phylum Cnidaria; class Scyphozoa; order Semaeostomeae; family Ulmaridae; genus Aurelia; species Aurelia aurita complex sp. Pacific. The sequence goes on along the minus strand of REGL01000435.1, from coordinate 227,837 downwards.
CATGAAACTATCGGGTGGGTTAGAAATAACACGAACTTTGAAATGCAACTAATCCCTAAATATCAAGGCAAAAATATCTATTAATACCCTACTGAATAATCAACCTTTTCTTCATGATTTTATGATTTTTCCTGCCTGAAACGTATATTCCATCTCAAATTAGATGTCACCTGCAAATGCATGCCCGCGAATAACAATAATAGAAGTGTAGAAAAAGTTTGCCATTATCCAAATACTGTTGAAGCGGTTAGAGCTCCTACGCAGCAATACGTCTCATTTCAAATTTCCCTTTATATATTCAATATAAACAAGGGAAGTTTGAAGTGAGACGTAACGCTGCGTAGGAGCTCCAACCGCTTCAACAGTATTTTGAACAATGGCGGCATTCGATTCCTTGCTGTGACGAGAGAAGAACGAAGGAATAGCAACATTATCAAGCTTTACGTACTCGCAATCCCGTGGAAGAGAAACAACACAGCAAGTAAAAATACAATTTTGATCACAATATAGGCCACGTCAACGGTGCATTATTGCCCATGGTTATATCAAAAAATCTAATTTGCTTAAATCGTTCGTATCTCCCACAGGGACAGTGCAAAATTTTTATGACATGGCCGGCGAACAAGAAACATTATTGCAAAAAACCAACTGCCTCGTCATCCCTTTCCTTAGAAAATGTATCTGCCCCGTATTCATGAACAACAGATGTTGCATAGTACCATCGATGAATTAGCCGAAGACCATAACAAAATCAACTCTTGTCCTTACGAGTTTTTGTCAACCAAAAAATTGACTTATATATATATATGACTGATGAATCGCTCTTGCAAACAATTGACAAGGACATTTTGCGTCATTTTATACGCATCCTTCCAAGCATTTCTCATCTTGTATGATTCACAATTTTGTCCTCCAAAATGAAAAATTTTCAAATCTCATCTTTGATTCATGAACAACAGATGTTGCATAGTACCATCGATGAATTAGCCGAAGACCATAACAAAATCAACTCTTGTCCTTAGGAGTCTTCGTCAACCAAAGAATTGACTTATATATATATGACTGATGAATCGCTCTTGCAAACAATTGACAAGGACATTTTGCGTCATTTTATACGCATCCTTCCAAGCATTTCTCATCTTGCATGATTCACAATTTGTCTCCAAAATGAAAAATTTTCAAATCTCATCTTGAGCTCATAAATGTTACTGCCGAGCACCATATTTGCTTGATAGAAGTGTATGATATGACGGATCTTGGCAATTTTGTAAGTTAACAAGTTAGCTACAGAGTTGTATCAGTTTATTAGAATCCGAAAAACGATTTGAGAGCTCCAGGCTTTCAAACGTCTGTACATCTGTTTGACTCATCTGGTATATGAAATGAAAATAATCTTACCGTCTGTAGTGTTTCCCAAGTTTGTGTGAACGCTTCAAGGATTCTCTGATTATGTCATGATATGTAGGTGCACACGGCGTAAGAAGAAAGTCAAGGAACAAGAGATGAGGAAAAGTGAGCATAGGTTCCAAATCCTTAACTCAGCGCAAAAAGGTGGGTGTAAAATTCAATGATCTATTTCTTCTGATTGAATGGCTTGAAAGAAACTTTAGATACTTATCTATAATTCTACCGTTGGACTTTCCAGAAATTTTGAATATTTTTCAAAATTATAGCATATTTTACATTTCAGCTCATTTTAGGATGTGACGTCATCAAATTTCTAAATCATAAACGAGATGAGTGACAGACTTTTGCTTGATGCCATATTGTAGGCATCCATAAACTATAGTTCTCTTCGAAATTACTTCATGTTGCGTCAAATGGTTTAGAAATTACGATGGTTTTAAGCTTTCTTGAAATTTTTTCTTGAATCCTTGAAAAGGAAGAAAAACACTCTAATTCTGAAACTATGAAAGATTTCAGAAAAGTCCAACGGTAGAATTATCGAGAAATAGCTAAAGTTTCTTTGAAGTCATTCAGTTCAAAGAAATAGGTAACTCAATTTTACACCGGCCTTTTAAAAGATTTGGAACCTATGCTGGAAAAGTGACCTTTGTGGGGGGGGGAGCTAGAAATCACACCCAATGCATCATATCTGGAACAGTTTTGGCAAGTTGCACACGGATCAAATACAAATAAAGCGCCACCATTTTAAAAATGACAGCTGCAAGCTTGACTACTATCTAGCAATCGCCAGTTTCCTGTAAATGTCATCATGATCGAAGTCACAAGTAAATGGCGCAAAGCAACATCAATATTAGGAAGATCTATGAAAAGATGACCTACTAGCCATGACAAACTAGCAAACTCAGGTACATTGGGTTACAATAAAGATGCATCCTTAAAGTGGCCGAATAATATTGGCCAGTAATGTACTAATCAGGTCTCAGGACCAGATTCAGTCAGATGCAATCTGATTCCAACCAAATACTGGGAGTCCCAAAAAAATGTATACAGATTTGGTTGACTCCAGCGATGTGAATTTAGCTTCAATCAATGGCTAATCACTCTCAAAATGTTCCTCGATAGTTAACTTGAACATAGATACCTCGTTTGTTGGTATTGATGCTTTGAAAGCAGAAATATCGATCTTTAAAGCACAAATTTGCGTCCACTTGCAAACCAGAGCTTTGGCTTTTGGCCTTCCTAAAGCACATCGAAATTAAGAACTGAAATTAATGAAAAATTAAGAAACTTCCCAATGAGAGACTGGGTGGTGACTTCTGGAAAACAGAATAACACAAGATCTAAAAATGTTCAAATTTTATCAAGGCTATCGTTGATTTATACGCTGTGCCTTAAGAAATTGCTTAGGCCAAAACGCTACAGCTCTGGTTTGCAGGAAGAGGCAAATTTGAGCTTTCGAGCTTAACATGTCTCTCTACCAATATCAATAAACGAGGTATCTATGTTCAAGTTAACTATCGAGGAACATTTTCAGAATGATTAGACATTGATTTAAGCTATATTCACAGCACTGGAGTCAACCAAATCCGTATACATGGGTATTGGGACACCCGGTATAAAATTTCTGATGCGACAAAAATTGCAAGAAATGAAAAGGATATGGTGGTAAAGATTCGATTTCAGTCCTCCGAATAAGTATAGCCGTTCCAGCATCCTTTGAGAGATGATTTGATCGCAAGTGCTGCTCGATGAGCGGACTTCTTCCGTAAACATCAAAAACATTCTTGGAAAATCCAGGTCCTTTGCCAGCCTTGCACGACTGTGAAAGCAAACAGAAGAAAAGTAGAAAAACTTCTCGAATGATCTATTAGGTCGCCGTTGTTTGCTTTCAGCATAATATTTGGTAAAAATGGTTGAAAAAATGGTGTCAAAATGACAGATGCAAGAAACCAAAATCTTAGTAAATGGCACACTGAGGACTTTTAAACCTATGTTATCATCAGAGCGTGACTAAGTAAGCCAAAGCAACTTTCCCCCAGGGGGGGGGGTACATAACATGTTCAAGGTACGGGTATGTGCCATCCATATAGGTGGATTTTTGGGCCCAAAATTCTCTTAACAAGGGTAATTTTCTAGGCAAATTTTCCATAAAAATGGATGGGGTTTCGGGTTTCGCTGAAATTCCTAAAAATAGTTAAAATAGGCAGCTTCCGGCCAAAATTCATCATAAAAGTGGGTACCAAGGCAAGTGTCAGTAATTAGAAGAGGGTACCTTCCTAGCCTGCGTGCAGACTCAACTATCCCAGTCTGCAGCAGGCTAGTACCTTCCTGAAAACCGGGCGGCAGACCTCCGTCCATCCACAAGTCATGTACCCTCCCCGGGAAATTCTCATAAGCACGATTGCGAAAAATGATTCAGATAAAAATAAAAGTGTAGCTAAATAAATGGGAAATGTTTGTTAACTTCTGGAATTTGATACCAGCAGGGAGCTTAAAAGAGAGGGGGGCTTATCTAAAATACTGGCTCAGAGGGGAGAGGCTTATTAGAGAGTATCTTAGTGTCTAATGAAACTACAATCAAAAATTAATCATTTTGCTGAGGACTAAACTTTGAGGCAATTCTAAGAATGCTCATTTACTGTTTACGTACCTCCAGTTTCTTTTTACGTGCTGCTGGCACACGCGTTATTGCAGGTGGCATTTGGAGCGCTGATACACCATCTTTAACCTGCCTCGAATCAGAATTTGCATTCAGCATGGAGACATTTTTTAAGAACGAAGGTGCGGGTGAAGTTGCTCTATTACTTGGCTTATCACGTGATGCTGACGTTATATCTTTGGTGGCTGGATCATGAAGGGTTGGTAAGAGAAAACTTCCGGTTCTGCGCTTTACTGTGTTTTTACCCGCGACTTTGCTCATCCTTCTCGCGGAGGGTACATGGGTTGCGTGAGAAGCAAGGGAGATCTTTTGAGAGCAAGACCGCTTTAGCAGATCTAAGGACTCGTCGCTTAGAATGATCTCTACAGAATTTTTCTTTGCTGTTGAGGAAAAGAAACATTACTTAATCAGAGTGACACAGTAGCAAATTTCACAATTTACTAAGGATTGTGACTTACTACGAATAGCCTCACTCCCTTGATTCACTAAGCAGAAACAAAAACGGTTCAACTGATTGGGTCAGCACTAGACTTTTCACTTCCTTGAACTTATTTGTCACTATAACTACTGAAGCGACAACAACAAGATCAATTCAATTCAATGCACGAAAGTGAAGGGGCTTGAATCGTAAGTCTAGGTCTAGTGTCCCCAACAATCTCCCCCATTAAGAAAAGGAATTCTGTGTTGGATGGACAACTGATCACCTGTTTCGCAAACAGCCTATGAAGGGAAATTTTCTCAGGAAAAAACCGGAGTAATCTTTAATAAGAAACCGCTTATAAGAAAATCAACTCTCAGATCGCCAAAAAAATAAAAAATTCCAGTACTGGGAAAATCTCATTCAAAGGAATTTTACTCCAATTTCACTAGTTTCCTATATCATATTACTCGGAAGGTACTCAAGTCTTCAAAAAATTCTTTTTTTAAATGTTCAGGAGGGCACAGAAGTAACAATGAAGATTGTTATGGAATTTGTAAATAACTCGTAAGAAACTCTGAGCAGGGGAGACCGGGGCTAGTTGTGAAATTTTTCAGAAAAATAAACAGTGAATAAAATCTGTCTGCTAGTATAATCTCGAGTATAATCCTACTTTTTACGTCAAATAAACTCAAAATCAGGGAAAATATGATAAAAAAAACGCAAAATTAGATAAAGTACATTTCATTCACTATTATTTCATCATTTGCACACCAGATGTCTTAGCTGCTTTCGCTGATCTGAAAATCTTGAAAATCAACTGCTTAATGCATCAGTTTCAATAGATTTGACTCTCAGTCAACTCTAATTCTATATCACAACCATATCGAAAAATTGTTTTTTTTACCGAATAGCTTTCAGAAAGAACTTACTTGTATTTTGGTGGATTTTTTGTTTTTTTTTACAACTTGCCCCAAAGCGACAAGGTGTGAAAATGCACTGTTCTGGAAAAATGCATTTGAATATAGCATTCAAGCTCGATTTCAGGAGAAACAATACATATTTACTCCAATATTGCATAGGAATTAGGAATTCCCACTAACTACCGAACGCTGCAGAACGAAATGTTCTGAAATCCAAAAATTTACTGTCAGGCCAAAAAATGGGGATAGCAGTGCAAAAAAATAGCCACCGGCAAGAACGATAAGAACCACTGTTTACATTGAAGGTACTAACAAGACTTTCATTCACAAGCTGGTAAGCACAGCTTTAATAGCGGCAAAGAAATACCATTTGTTACAACTTGCCCCTATTACTTCTAGCCCTGGTCTCCCCTATTCAAAATCTGATAATTTAAATAAATGTCCAGTCCCGGCTCAAATTCTTAGCTTCCTATGAAAAAATCTCAGTGCATTTTTTCTATCCAATTACAACTTTTACAAGGACAAATTATTTAAGACACTACATATGAATTGCTCTCTAACACTACAAGACAAGGACGATACCAAAAGTGCTGAAAGACATATAGTTACCGACTTCACTTACATTTCGTTGTGCCGTTCAAATGAAGTTTCTCTCCTTTTCGCATATCAGCTGGTTCTAATCCTTCAAAATTCCACTTTTCAAATGTTCTGGGTGGTGGTTGTGTACCTGAAATCGGAAGCAGAAGTTTATTAAACTAAAAACAACGGGACAGTACGCTACTTTCATTTCCAATAATGCTTTGTTTGACTCTTATTATACTGGAACGGAAAGCACGGCTTGTTCCAGCTTCAGGCAAGGACACCTACCTTGTAGGAACTGTGTTTATTCCCAGTGCTGTTTCGTGACAAAATACACAGAGTAATTGGTATCCTGTTAATAATTTAGAATTTTTTTGAAAGAATTTTCAAATGCTCAAATTTTCAAATTCTAACGTCTGTTAGTGTTGACCAATCAAAAATCACGCTATCTGGTTCCCTGTGGTCATCTCGTATAAAAGTTGATCTCGTATTACATCACCATCGGAGTTTGAAACAACAAAGTTATTCATACGTCATCTTGACCTTGACAGAACAGACTCTGTGCACTGGGTCACGATAACAGCACTGGGAATAAACACAGTTCTTATAAGGAAGGCACCCCCGCCCTTGCTTCAGGCCTTCTTTTGCTTTGGTTTTCATCTCCTAAATTGAAAATTTTGTCAAACTGAATTTGATTTTCGAATTCTTTGCGTACGATATGAAATAAAAGGACAACATAACATTTGGCGGGGAACTGTTTGCATGGAAAAAGTTTCCCAAATTTCTCCCCGAAGTTTGCCAATTTTCCCTGCCAAGGCTTCCCTTAAAAACAAATGACACGGAGATATAAGGCAACTTAAGTTTGGGGCCTGGGCAATCTAATTATAGCCTATTGTATTCCATTGTACTTGATGATCTCGAGAGATTATTAAAACAATTTGACAAATGGACACATGTGGCGTTCTTTTGTTCTATTTTCAAACTAGACGCTATATATCCGTCATTTAGGCTAATTTCCAGTCAGCAGAAGTTTCCAAACGAGCGGATCAACGTCGTCCCTAGGCCTTTTGTCATAGTGACAAATGTCCCTGAGGACATGGTTGCGGACAGATATTCCATTGTTTACAAGAGGAAATGGTGCCTTAAAGTTGAATGAAAAGTTACGACGACCGGGAAGATTCACATCTTGGCAGGGGATAGATTTTGCTTCATTTGCCGGGGTTGAATGTGCCAGACCACATAGATGATCGTAAATATCACCCAAGGAAAATTATAGATATGTAATTACCAGTTATCCATAGATGAACAACCAATATCAAGTCATCTTTGAATTTATCATCAAATTGGCGATATGAAGTTGGGAAAGCTTGACATAACGTTGCATAAACCGATTGTGCCAGGAGGTCTGGATATCGCTGAAATAAATGCGGAAAATGAATACACTGTGAATTCATCATGATAATCATCATTAACACGATGATGATGATGATGATGATGATGTCACCAACGAAGGAAAACAAATCAATATATCACAAACAAAATGATGAATTAGAATAAGAATAATTTAAATTAAACATTGCCTACAGCCCGTGATGTTACAGAAAATTTGGGCCTACTATGTTAAGTGCATGGCACATCCAGGCATGGGATCTCTAGTTTAGCGTCCCTTCTGAAGGAACGCTAAATTGGAAGGTTGCCCATCAAGATTTTGATCTCACTTTACCACATCATCACATCATCGAATGTGTTTAGGCTAAACACAGCATAGCTAATGGTAATTTTGCACAGAGAATAGTAACCCAAAGTATCTGCGATAACCTTGGTGATCGAAGCTTTGGTGGACGATTTAATCTAGTTTTCGGACGCCGAATATTTGAATGTTTTAATGGATATCGAAAGTTCCATCTCATTTCATAGCCATAGACAAGAAAACACTGCAATGAAACTTACGTGGAAGCTGCGATGAAACTGGCCGCCATTAAAAATCAAAGGCTATATTTACGTGCGCGGGTTGTCCCGTACTTTCCAATTGTTGACAAAAATCTTATATTGCCCCTTTGACTTCATAAGCCGAGAATAAAATGTTGACTTAGATGCCTGACAAAAGATAGTTGCTATTAAAGGTATTTTTCTGACTGTATTTTGAAATTTGTAGCCTTACTTTGTTGATCAAAAATGTAAATAAATCTTTAAATCAATATATTCCACAGAGTTCTTACCAAGAAAATAGTGTCCTCATATTTTGCGCCAATCCATTTGATTAAGAGTTTTGTAAAATTTTGAGATATGCGATTATAAAGCTTCTCTTGGCACATTGGTAAAGGCTGAAATATAGAAAAAGATGACGCATAAAGATTCAATCGACCCAATGACCCAGTATTAAAAGATCGAACAACGCTGTTTGGTAAGAAAATGTATACACGTTTGACAGTCTGAAGCTATGAAACCATTTTTCAGATTCCTGTAACCTGTGCAGCTAACCAAGGCCGCCTAACTTGCAGGAACTGTGTTTATTTCCAGTACTGTTTTCATGACATAGTACACAGAGAAATTGCTGTCCTGCCAGAATGATATGAGTATGATTTTGTGGCTTCAAATTCCGGTGTTGATGTAATATGAGATCAACTGTTACACGAGATGACAAGGGAATCAGACAGCGTGATTTTTGATTGGTCAACACTAACAAAGGTTAGAATTTGAAAATCACTGTGATTAACAGGACAGCAATTACTCTGTGTACTATTTCACGAAAACTGTACTGGGAATGAACACAGTTCCTACAAGGTAGACGCTCTTCAGCTAACATGCCAACTTAGAAAAAGAACTTAGAGTTCGTAAAAATCAGGGAGCGCCGTGGTCAAAGTCAATAGCAATGCAGCCTCACGATAGAAGAAAATACAAGAAATTCAATCAAATCACGATCGAATCGCGGCCTAGGCTTTCTTCAACAGTCACTCCTCAGAAGTTAAATGCAATAAAAATCACTTCAAGCAGATAGTTAATCAACAAAATCTATTATAAATGCGAAAAAGAAAGTTCAGTGTACTGTACCTGAGGTAAATTATGGCAAATTAGGGTCAGAAGTAGAGTTAGTTAGGGTTCAGTTAGGGTTAGTAGAGTATTTGGCAAAATACGTTCCTAAGAAATATGGTATATAAAGCTGGTCCACTAAAGTGCATTCTTCCCTTTTAAAGCAACAATTTCACTGTTTTCAAGACCACCTACCACAGCAACTTCGTTCAAATCTAATCAATTGCGTCAATCGAATCAAAAGTTCTAAAATCATTGTCCTTTGCCAAATCTGGCAATTTGATTAGTTTAACTGGAAACTGGATTAGTTTAACTGGATTAGTTTAACTGAATATTGTATGGGCATAAACAGCTAAATAGGGTCAAGATTT